>JANHGL010002834.1:0-27912 GCA_024611195.1 Ceyx melanurus
GCATTAAAATGTAAGAGCTCCCAATAACTGCTCAGCCCACGCAATGTGAAGCAATTGGAAAGGACTGGAAAATCACTAGCCGCGGCCTGGCTCGTAGGGAAGGAAGGAAACCCGATTGCTTCTCGCACCACCGCGTCTGGCTTCCCCTCGGACGGACAGACGGCGGCCTGTGAGCGGCCCGGGCTGTGGCGAGCCCGGCTCAGGGTGGGGGGCGGTTGGTTGGCGGGGTGCGAGGGATGTCCGGCGGGGTGCGGGGGACGGCTCCGCTGCGCTGTTCGGATGTGTTAAAAGCCCAGACTGTCCGGGCTCCCGAGCTGCTCCTGGCTGTCCTCCACTCTGCGAGCGAGTGACTCAGCCCCGGGCTCGCCTTGCCTGGGCTGTGGCCATCCCTCCCTCCCTCGTATGATGGCACAGGGGAGAGGACGGGACGTTTCCTTCCCTTGCTCACTAAGGGAATTTCGTGGGATCTACCCCGGGATGGCTTGAAGGTGGTATTGCTTTGGATTTCTCCTGTCTGAGAGCCACTTGCAAACGGCCTCGACCGTGCCCATGGGCAGAGTGAGTTGGGTGACTTGCCCGGCTGCTCCCTTGGCACTCCCTGGGCCTCTTTGGGAAGTGGCTTTGTGTTTATTCTGTCATCATCCGTCTCCAGACGCTGCCGGGAAGCTGCACACAGGGTTTGCCTCTGTTCTCAGGGATTCTTGCTGGATCAGTTGCCTGGAGTACAGCTCTGTCGAGTATTTTTCAGTCATTCTGTGAAGGTTTTTCTCCGAGGTTTTTCTCCCTTCTCAGCTCAGTGAGTCCTGTTGTATTTTATGACCAAACTTGAGCAATCCCTGCCCCGTGCTCTCAGTTGGATGCAGTTACCCGAATTGCAGCAGACAAGCTGTAAAGATGAACACATCTGACACAAGTTAGGGAGTTAGAGTCTAATTAAGTGACTTCCCCTTAACACAGCCCTCTCTCCCCTCCCGACGGATGAGGAGAACTGTCCTCACCCACCCAGAGCCTTCAGTGCTCTTCAGCAGTTTGCTCTGGGAATATTTGGTGACTCAGGGCTTCTATTCCCTCTGAAACTTGACTTGGTCACGAGTGCAGAGAGGTGGAGGGTGCTTTTTGGATGCTTTGATGTTTTTTTTGCTCTGAGAGGTGGTTATGGATGTGAAACTACAGTAGAAGAGTTCCTTGGGTACTGAAGAAATTTTCTTTTTTTCTTTTTTAAAAAAATTCTTATTCTCCCTCTGAAACAATTCCTGGACAACACTGAGGGCAGGTTGCTTTGTCAGTGTTTTGTTGGAAACATGAACAGCTGGAAGAGGAGGGAGCTGTCCCAGGGCAGAAAATGGACTTGGGAGCTTTTATTTCTTTTTAGATGTGACGTGTCAGCAGTGGGACTGCACAGGCTGATAGTGCCAGGTAACTGTGACTGTAGGGGATCTGCCAGGTGAGGGTGTGTTGTATGTTTTTTGGATTAATAAAAAGCCCTGCTTTCAGACCCAGACCTGGTGGGGCTGTGTGTTTGTATTGTAAATGTGCAGGCAGAACCCAGGAGTCCTGGTTTTGGGTCACACACATGAAGGTTTGCCCCTGCATGTCATTGGCAGTTAGTGATGAAAGTGTATTTTCAGAGGCAGAGTGATTTGATTTCCTTCCTTTTTTGGGGGTTAAAACCCTCTTCTTTTTTTCTTCTTTTTTTTTTTTTTCTTCCTGACTTAGAGATTGCAGCCGTGTGAGATAATTCCTCATTTGGCAGAGAAAAGAAGTGGAGAGAAAACACAAGACTGATGATGTCTGTGACCTTGGTGCCACAGGGAGTCTTGTCTGTAGACTGACAAAAATTGCATCAGCAAAGTACTGTTTATTTCTTCAGTCTGATGCAGTTCTTTTTGAGAAGCAGGGAAAGTCAGACTCCTGCTCCTTTCACAGCCCCTTTTGATGTTTGTGAACTCACAAACATCATTGTGATGAGGTGTGTTGAAGCAAACTTGACTTTTCACTCCTCTGCTGGACTCACCCGTGGGCAAAACGAGGCATATCCATCCAAGCTTATTTTTCTTGACATGAGTGTGTGCTCGAGGGCATTTCTGTCAATACAGCTCAGGAGCAGATTGAGCTGCTTCCTTCTCCTGATCAGCACGGAGTTGGGTGATTTATTTTTAACTCTCTCATCTTGTTATGTGCTTACTGAAGGACCCGAGGCCTTCAGTGCTGATGCTTGAGCTGTGCTGAGCTTTTGGGTGGTGTTTTGCAAAACCATTTCCCCCCTCCCTGGCACTGGTAGAACTTCAGAGGTGTAAAGGTGACAGAATTCACTCCTCTTGGAAGAAACCTCTGCTAAGTGCTAAGTTTCTGGGTCACTTGCCATTCTGCAGTGTCTAGAAGCATCTTAGCCCTCTGGCCACTGCCTTTGCAGGGAATGCTGTCACTGGGATGGAATTAATTGCTGAGGTAACAGGGAGGCCCAGGGGACCTGGGTGCTGTCATTTGTCACAAGCTCTTTGCTGTGTGTGTCATAAGCTCTCAGATAAACTTATTGCTGCTGGGTAAGGTGCTCTGTAATCTTTCAAGGTTTCCAGAGGAACCAGACAGCTGTGGGTTTGGGGTGGCTCAGGTTGGGTGCATACTGGGGTGTGCAAGCAGCTGGCAGGTCGTGCCAGCCCTCAGCCTCTGCTGTAGAGTCAGGATCAGTGCTTTTGGTGCTCATCATCATCTCACTGACTTCCCAAGAGGTTTTCCAGAGAGTCAGGCAGGGAGGAGCACATCCTTTTCATGGCATTATTTTTGTTATTAGCTTGCTGCTTACTCCACACCCTGCTGCTCTGTTTGGATTCATCCCTCTGGGGTTCCTGGGTACAGACCTGAGAGCAAATTGTTCTCATGGTCAGGCCCAGATTGTTCTGGGCCATGCACATCTCCAGGTGTCTTTCCTCCCTCTTTGCAGGTGCTGAACCTGTGTCAGGAGCACCAGCCTCTTGAGTTTCCTCTGTAAGATGCTTCACTGGTGTTACTGGAGAACAAATAGAGGTCAGATGTTGTGAATGGGATATATATATATATTAATTCTAAATTCTGATGCTTGTGGTGGCTGTAGCCTGATTTCTGAAAAAAGGCTTCAGTACCTACCTTCTGATTGCAAGGTTTGTGTCCCTAACTCATCTGGGGGGGTTTTCCATCTGTTCACAAGGTGTGTGGGTCTTGGCCATGTGGTGTCAAGCCTTCCTGGGTTAGTTCATTCCTCTGGCTGAGTCCACAAGTGGCTGTTGAGATGACAGAGCTTTACTGTATGGTCTTTGGTTATCTCAAGAGCTTTCAGTCTGGCCCAGGCAGGGTTCCTGCAGGTAGAGTTTATCTTCTGCCCCCTGAGCTTGGGAAGGCAGAATTTGTTATTGCAGCAGAGGAAGGGGGGGTTCTGCTGACACTCTGCTCGGTGACTTTCTTATTTCCATGAAAGCCCAGCTGATGCTGTTGCAAGAGGCCAGGAGACATTTGTTGTGGTTCACCTAAGAACATTCAGTCCAAAAATAGCCTTGCAGGAAAAGACAGAGGTTCTCTTCCCGAGGCAGCTCTGGATGCAGGCAGCTTTCCAAAATGCCTCTGAACAAGCCTCCAGCTCCTGTTTCAGGACGAGAAAAACAAACACGAATTGATTGGTGAAATCTAATCTGTGGCTTGTGCTTGGTTGGTTTCCATATTCTAGGAAGTGAAGGTCAATGTAGGTTTGCTTGGGTTTGTGGCTGGAATGCCCGGGTCCCTTGGCTTTGAATCCTGACTGGAAAAGTTCAGAGCTGTAGGGCTTTGTTACCTGTTGACTCTGATGGTTTGAGGAGGTGAAGGGTGGTGGAAGATTTCTTCTGCTTTTCTGACTGTGAATCATCATAAAACTGGAAGAGGAAGAAGACCTGGTTGGTGCCAGCCCTTCCTGCTCTCCGTGGCAGCTCTGGATGATGCCATCTCTCAGTGGCAGAGTCATTCTCCTCCCTGAGAAGGGGTGGACTGTGCCAATAAGATGGCATTTGGCAGTTTGAAAATCTTGAAGAGAATTGTGAGGAAGAAAGCTGGTGAGCTACATGCAGATAAACAACCTATTCATGAGCATGAAATAACGGCCCTTCACTTTAGATGGGAAATATTCCTAAGCTAGGTTTAAATGGGAGATGTGAGGCAATTAAAATCCAGAGGAATGCTTTATTGAGATGCTGCAGGTCCACCCTGGGTGAATTGCAGCTGCACTCCAGATCCTTTTGGGCAAATTATGGTAGCTCATCCTTTGCTGTGTTGCATCAGTGCCTGGAGTTGGCTTGGAGAGTGGGGAGGAGCAGATTCCCTGCTGTGGGAAAGGGTGGGTGGAACTGGAAACATCGTGTTATGTTTCAAGCTTGGTGTTTTGGTCTGATATTTGATCCAAACTGGAGCAGCAGCCTCCGGTCACATGGAGGAGCCCGGGAAGCTTTTTGAACCTCCTGTGTTACACTTCAAGCTGGGTTTGTGTTCTCATGACTTAGCTGAAAGGTGGCTCCATAAGGATTTTGGGGTGGATTTGCATGGGATACTCCTTTAGCTACTTGAGCAATACCACCTGTGTGTGAGTTCTGTTCCTTCTGCTACATGTTGGATTCAGCCTTTGGTTCCAGAGGACACAGCATCTCACCCATGAGGGTGCTTTTGGAGGTGAGAAACCAAAATTGTCCTGTACAAAACCCTCTGAATTTAGAGAAATTCTTGACCTACAAGCTGCATTTTTTGAGTGTGATGGCAGTGTGGAAAAGCTGTTTGAACAGTGGAGAGTGCCTCTGTCCTGAAGGCTCTGTAAGGAGGGGGGGGTGATGTTTGAAAGGAGTCACCACGTTTTTGAACATAGCTCTTGTTTGAGAGCTGCTTTGGACCCTGGAGACATGCCCACATAGCTGCATTTTCCCAGGGCACGGTGTGAATGCTGAGCTGTGTTGTAATGAATTGCAGTGGGCAGCACCAGAAGCCTGCTCTCATTTTCCCTGGAAGACGCTGCTGCATTGTCTTGTCTCTCTCCTGAAAGCCTCAGTGTTGTTCTGTCAAAGGCTTGATTCTGCAACTGCCACGTATGCAAAGGAGCCTGTGAATGGGAAGGCCTTGCCATGCTGCTTCAGGGCTCCTCGCCCATGCCCAGAGCTGGGACAGCAGGCAACAGGCTGAAGCAGTTTCTGTTCAACTCCTGCTATTCTATGGGTATCCACTCTCCCACATGTGAGATGTTTCCCATGGCCGGGTTGTGTTCTGATTGTGCTGAGGAGTCGCTTTGTGCCAGGCACAGAGTGGCCTGTGTTTCTGTGCTGTGAAAAGAGGGAATGGGCCAAGGTTGGCAGAAGTGGCAGCTGTGGCTGGTTTGGGAGCCACCTGCAGCACCCAGCTCTCAGAGCAGCACTTTGGCCCTGACCCACCTCATCCACGTGTTCCCATCTCCTTCTCATGTCCCCCATGCGTGTGAGGGAAGGCAGGTGAGGGAACTGTGCCCATAGCCTGGGGCAGGGATATTGGAGTTTAGGATTGTAGGAATAGCTGCTATAGGTGGTTATGCAGTTAGCAGGTCACAAATCCATGCTGATGGTGTTAGGCATGATGGTGGGCATGGGATGTGGGTAATCCTGAGCTGTCACCCACTTTGGTAGGCTTGGACAAGGTCATCTTGCTCTTGTGGGGTGGGTTTGGGAAGGCAGAATTGGTGCCAAGGGCTCTGAAGCATCACGGGGATGGATACACTCCCCATGGGGTCTAAAAGGAAAGGGCCTTTTGACAAGGGTGTGAGGGGAAAATACTCCCCAAAAATCTCTTGCATCAGCAGTTGGTGACTCTGTAGGTACTTGTGGTTCCCAGGCAGCCCTTCCTGCTTCTCTGCTGTTTGGAGGGGGGTTCCTTGAGTGTTTATTTCCATGGGTGTGCCCCTGTGAGCCGCCAGGAAGGCGTCCTGGATCCAAGCAGACCTTCTCTTGGCTGTTCTAGAAAGTGATGTAAGATGCTTGTTTCTCTGAATGCATCCTGCACTTTGCTTCCTGAAGGTTTATCCTGGGAGATCAGCTCCCAGAGAGCTGACCCTGTTCTGTGCTGTGCCTCTTTTAATTTGAGGACAATGTGCTTCTTGCTGAGCTCAGCCTCTCCAAGAGCACCAGTTAGAGCTGAGTGCCTCAGAGGAAGATCAGAAGGCTTTACTGGTGAGGTGAGGTCAGGACAGGACTGGTGTTCCACCAGCACTCAGTGATAGCCAGGCTGTTCACCTCTTCCTGGCAGTTGGAATGTAGGTTCAGGAGCCACCTGACACATGGCCAAGCCACAGCAGATGTCTGCTCACTGTGACATACCTGGCTGTGAAACCACCGTGGTTTGGGAGGTGGTTCATGGGGTCCAGCTCCATTGCTAAAAGAGTCTTGAGCAGGTTTGTCCCCACGTTGTGATTGAACAGCCTTGTAACAAGAGCAACAACTGTTAAGTGCACCCAAAGAAACTGGTAGCTGAAGAGGGACAGTGAAAACGGGGGAATTCAAATGGCTCCACGTGGAGGTTTGATTTTCTCAGGGCAATGGAGATAAGGAAACCCCATCAGCTCCCTCAGTACAGAGACCTGGTTCTTGGCAAACTTTCTTCTACAATAAAGGTGTGAAGCTCAATAAACACTGTGAGAGTTGGGGTGTTTTGGAGATCACCCTCTGGATGAATCTGATCTCATGCCCTTGGATCGTGGCAGCTGCAGCCTCAGTGTGTCAGTTCTGTTTGTGAGGTGAGTGCCAGTCTGAGATGAGCCTGTCTGCCTGCTGAGGAAAGCATGGGATTGTGTTGTCCCACTTCTAAAATATGGGTCACTGAGATGCAGGACACATCAGTGTGACAATTTCAAGCCTGAAGGGACAGTGCTGGCTATTGATTTGTGTTAGAGTGTGAAAGTCAGGATTTCCAGGTCAGCTAGTACTGATAGATGAGCTTGATGTGAGTTTTGTTAACCAGTCTCTGCTTTAAACAGAGGAGAGGTTGGTCTCAGCTGATTCTTTTCTGGGTGTTAATAACCAGATTTGAGTCTTGGTTTTTGGGGAGGAAAAAAAAAGATACCTACCCTTAAAAGAGTGGAGGAATGCTCAGAAATGGTACGTGGTGTGGTGCATTTCCCAACTGTGGCCAGGAACTGTGCCTACCTGAACTTGTTCATGACCACCACTTACAGCATCATGGAATGGTTTGGGGTGGAAGGGACCTTTCATGCTCATCCAGTCCAACCCCCTGCAGGGAGCAGGGACATCTGCAACTGGAGCAGGTTGCTCAGAGCCCTGGCCAACCTCACCTGGAATGGTTCCAGGGATGGGGCAGTGACCACCTCGCTGGGCAACCTGGGGCAGAGGCTCACCACCTTCAGCATATAAAACCTTCTTCCTTCTCTCCAGTCTAAATCTCTCTCTCTTAGTTTAAAAACCTTCTCCCCTTGTCCTGTCACAATGAGCCCTGCTATAAAGTTTTATAAAAGTTTAAAGTTTTTAAAGATTTTATGGAAGGCTGATCTTTTCTTGTGTCAGTTTGAGAGGGTGGATGGAGAAAAACTCTGAGGATTACTTCTGTTTCCTACATGTCTTACAGGAAGGCATCAATTAGTGATGACTCAACAAAGGAAGAGTAAATAGAATTTCAGTCCCCACAGCACAGCCTGTTAGTGGTTAACCTCAGAGTGCTGCTTCAGTAGGTGCCTTCACAGCTCTGACAGATGCTGTAGGTTGTGTCACTGCTGGTGCCAGGTGGCAAAACCTCCTTAAAGTGGGAACTGACAGCTGTAAATATAAACATCCACACCAACCCAGGTCCTCAGGGGGATTGTGGCATTAACTCGCCTTTCAGTGGCAGCTACAAGATGCAGCCAAAGTTTCTGGTCTCGGTTCAGGCTGCTGCATTTGGAAAAGCTGGAGAGAACAATGTGGCTTGTTGCAGCAAGCACCAGAGAGGCTTGTTGGGGATCATTGTCCTGCTGGAGGGTGCCAACTCTGGCTGCTGCTCTCAGAAAGGCTGTGGAGGTGAAGCTCAAGGACTCAGCAGCAGTTTTGGGGGTGATTTACCTGTCTGTCCTGAGTGTATTCTTATGTTTGTATCCTGCAGGTCACATTGATCATGGACTCTGAAGAAATCCCAACTTTTTCGAGTCCAAAGGAGGAAACTGCATATTGGAAAGAGCTTTCCTTGAAGTACAAACAAAGGTACTGTTGTAGCTTATCTGGCTGGAATTGGGTCACAACGACCAGAACGTTGGTTCATCTACATCAAGATGTGTATTAGGTGGAAATGCAAAGGTCCTTTCTAGCTTTATATTGAGCTCTGGGATTTCCAGCTGTGTGGGAGCTGTTTCTTGCACAGTTGTTTCCATGTTGAACTCCAGGCTATGTTTGGAGCATGTTTGAGCAAGAGCAGAGCCCTTCTGCAATCGTGTGCCTCTTTGTATAATTAAAGTGCTGCCTTAAGTAGCATCTTGATGTTTTATCATAAGAAGGCACCTTTGGGCTTGCCTTGGATCATTGCTGTTCCCTCAAGCTTCTTGTATTTGAATTACTGGGAGGAAAAGTGGCTGATTTGGTGTCTGCTGCAATTTAGTGAAGTGTATTGCACCTCATAGTTCAGGCTCTGCCAGCCATTTGCATCTTTTAATGCACACTGGGCTTTTTGGTTACCAAAGATGAGTAGTGTTGTGCTCCATGTGGGGATGGGGTTTGTTTGGGGTCTTTTTGGAGCAGGGGGCATTGGAGTCTCTCATTCTGTTTTCTCTGGACAGCTTTCTTTGAATTCAGTGTTACTCACACAATTAAATGAAGCCAGTTCAACCTCTCTCAGCCAAAAAAGCCCAAGTGCAAATTGCTGTTTTGTTTAGTTTGGATATTTTTTAAAAATCTTATTTTATTATTTTTTGGGGTGGGGGAGGTGTTGAGCATGTGGAGAACCATAAGCTGCTCTTGAGTGTCAGAAAATTCTGTCTTGAACACCACTGGATGTGTTGTTTCCTAAAACCTTGTTAATTTTCTCAGCTGCTTGCTAAGAGCTGAGTTCTTACATGTGGTAAAGATGCAGATTTAATAAGAAAAGTATGTGGAGTGGCTACTTCTAGCATTTAATAACTTCAGTGGTATGAGGAGGTATGTGCTGGCTTCCTGCCTCCATGCTCAGTAACCCCAAGATTCCAACCTTCACACTCTTCAAGAGACTTAAATTTCCATGTAGTGCAGAGATCCAGATACTGTTATTCTCTCTTACAGTTTTTTTTTTTAACAAAATCAGGTTAAATGTTTGTTTAATTCATTGACTCCATCAAATCTCCTAAGAATGAAATGTAGTGGAGTACAAAGGGGTTGTCCATGTATCCTGTAAGTAGCTTTGATACAAGTTTGTCTTCACACATGCTTTTAATGTAGCTGTTTGTTTGATGTAAGAGAATTAATTTCCTTTTCTAGCTAAGCTTAATCTAATTTCTCTGCTTTCCCCATTTCTCTTTATCCCTTTAGAGGTCTTTGGATGACACTTGAGAACTTTAAAACACATGTTTCTCCAGCTTATTATTTTAAGAGCTGTGGATTTTGTTTTAACCTGGGAAATGCTGGATTTTAAACTGATGAAATCCTCTCTTTGCAGCTTCCAGGAAGCTCGTGAAGAGCTGGCTGAATTTCAGGAGGGAAGCAGAGAACTAGAAGCTGAATTGGAGGCACAGCTAGTGCAAGCTGAGCAGAGGAATAGAGATTTGCAAGCAGATAACCAAAGACTGAAGTATGAAGTGGAAACACTAAAGGTAGGCCTTTTCTGCAGTAGCATTGCTGCTTCTCACAGGTCTGTCTTGCATCTCATTTCAGATTGTCTGGCCTATTTGTGGTTGTTGAATATCCAAATGAAGTAAAGGAGTTGTCTGTTTTAAGAGGCATGTGCACCAAATAAGGCCAACGACTTACTAGGGAAATTTCTGGTGGAATTTTTCTCCATCACATCATGGAAATCTTGTCCTTGAGCCCACGCTGGGTCGTTTGAATTCTCTGGGCTTTGCCAGGGAGTAGCTTTGTTGGTTTCATCAGCATAGCAACAGGGTGGACAACACGGGCCTGTTTTGCTGAACCACTTTCCTTGCAGGCTGAGGGTTGCTTTTTTTTGCCCAGAAGATCTGGGTTTGATGAGACTTGGAAAAAAAGCTGAAGATGGGTAATTTGTGCACATCTATCAGAGAGAAGCCTCATGTCTTTCTTAACAGCTGTGTCTGGAGACAGGAATTCCATAAGGGTCTGCATGGGCAGAAGGTGATGTTCCATGAGTGTCTCTTGTGAACAAGTTCCTGCCTCTTTTAGACTCTTGGAAAAGCATCTTTTTTGGTAGTCTTGGATTATTTTAGTGAAGGCAAAGGTTGAAAACCTACCCAGTGGATGGGATTACTTGTTCACATACCCAGTCCCAGCTGTATCTATAAGGTCCATACGTGTTTTATGAGGTCAGGAGTTTTTCCCCAAGCCCCTGTGTGTACCCTCAGAGCTGGGAAAAGCATGTTTGGGAATGAATTCCTCCACTCTTTCCAAGCTGAGCTTGGAGACCTGGAGGCTTTGTAGCAGATTTCAGTAATGGAGATGTCAGACAAGTTCTGGTGACAGTGTGGCTGTTGTCAGGGGAGAGGTGCTGAGGGGGAGGCTGTGCAGTTGGATTGCTCCCTGGCTTCCTGGGTGTTGGAGGCTCCAGAGCAGCTGTCAGCACAGGCTGTCAGGCACAGATGTAGGGATGCAGCTCCGAGCTGCCAGCTGTGGCCACGGTGCAGCACTTGTGGGTTGGTACCATGCCCACTTCTGATGCTCAGAGCCTGTCCTGTCAGCTCTCCAGTGCTCAGTCTGTATTAGCAGCAGTCCCACAGCAGCAGGCTGAGTGTGTTGCTTTCTGTGTCCTGCCCCTTCTCCCGCTGATGACTTGGAGAGTGTGTGTGACTGATGTTTATCTCACCCTTTCTTTCTATCTTCCAGGAGAAACTGGAGCACCAGTATGCACAGAGTTACAAGCAGGTGTCACTGTTAGAGGATGACCTGAGCCAGACACGGGCCATTAAAGATCAGCTGCATAAGTACGTGAGGGAGCTGGAGCAGGCCAACGACGACTTGGAACGTGCAAAGAGGTGATGGCTGCAGCCCTCTTCTTACAGATTTCACTGGATCTTCTTTTTCCTACTCTATAAAAATAACACAGCTTCAAACACCTCAAACAAACCCCAAGATGCTTGATTCTTTGTCCAGTGCAGTTTCCCCTTGGAATTCCCCCCCATGAGCTGGCAGTGTTCTGTTACAGCAAGGAAGGCAGGGAACTGCTACTTCCTTGCCTTCCTGTGAGAAACAAGCAGAGCAAGGAGGTGCAGAGCAAGCCAGGCCAGAGAGCTGCTTTTGGTACTACCAGCTAGTTGACTCTTATGCTCATAGCTCAGTGTCCCTTTGAAGTGAGAAGCTAATGCTTTCCACAGTCCCTTTTAAATCAAACAGGCCAAAGGAGTTTCCTCTTCCCTTGCTTAAGAGCTTAATGACTGTAGGGAACAAATGGATCCTGTCTAAGTGCC
The DNA here is from genome assembly GCA_024611195.1 of Ceyx melanurus. Lineage (NCBI taxonomy): Eukaryota > Metazoa > Chordata > Aves > Coraciiformes > Alcedinidae > Ceyx > Ceyx melanurus. Next base: position 11,555 of record JANHGL010002834.1, read on the forward strand.
TGAAATGAACAGGCTGCTGCTAGAAACGCCCAGTTTGGGAGTAGGTCATGCTTCTGTTTTGATGAATGGGAATTTTGCCATTGATTTAGTGGGACCAGGAATGAGCCTCTGGCTATCTGGCAAGAAGATCTGAGAGCTGAGGCCCAGTTTCCACAAGGCTTTTAACCTCATGACTAACTTTTGACACACATGAGCTGGCCCCATGAAATCATGGAACAAACTGGGCCTTAGGTAACATCCCAGTGCTCTGCTTTCTGCACTCACTGGGCTGTTGCCTGCCCAGGGCTCTGGAGAGTACAGCACCACATGAGCTAAGGCCCTGGTTAAACACATGGCTTTGCAGCATGGTTTGGGGAAAATGGAGCTGGGTACACTGGGTTGGCTTTTTCCCAACTCTGAGAGCCAGATGCTATCATGTTCTTTTCATCTTCTTCCCCCTGTGTCTTTGTTTAGTCCTTTCTAAGAAGCATTTCCATAGCTTTCAAATGACTACCTTGAATGTAAACCCTGCTGACATTTTTTTTTCCTCCATTATGTTTATGAATAAGCTTTTATGTTAGCTGAGCTGAAGAACCCAATATTCTGGGTTTTGTTTCTAGGGCAACAATAGTTTCATTGGAAGACTTTGAACAAAGACTGAACCAGGCTATTGAGAGAAATGCATTTTTAGAAAGTGAACTGGACGACAAGGAATCGCTGCTGGTTTCAGTGCAGAGATTGAAGGATGAAGCAAGAGGTAAGTCTGGCTTGGTCACTTCTGGGTCTTGGGACAGTTTTGGTCTCCTAACAGAGCTGTGCAGCAACCAAAACACATGTTTATAGAAAGCCTCATTTAATGAGACTCAAACTGCATGTGTAATGTAAGTGTAGCTAAGGGAAAAAATTCCTTACATAGGGCAAAATGAATGTCAGATTCATTCAGGAGTGTTCTGCAAATGTAATAAGATTGAGGAAATATGCTTCAAAAGTTCCCACTCACCGTGGGTCTGTGCTTTGTGCAGGAAGGAAAAGCCCAGGGAATGACAGTAAAATACATGATAAAAGGTTATTTTAAGGCAGTTTTTTAACCAATCTTCAGTGGTTCTTTTAAACCTCTTGGAAACTGCCTGGTTTATTTAGGATATTCCAGTTGAGACCCATGGGATCGAAGACATTCAGGAAAGTGTTCTGAGATATGATCAGGAGTTGGGAGTTCCCCATTGATTTCACACTGAGGACACTGGAGAAGTGTTGGGTTTTTTTAACAGTGGAGGCTGTTCCACAGCCTGTACCTGCTGGTGGTGTAGTTTAGACATGAGTGGTTTTCACCTTTGTTCCCCAAGTGAAGCTTTTTTACATAATTCCTCATTTAAGGCCTGGAACTGAGTGACAACACCCTCATTCAGAGGCTGGGATTTGTTCTTGTTGATTCAAAGAGGTTCACAATGAAGGACAAGCTTGTGCTCCACAAATTGAAAGCCTCTCTTGGAAGCACAGAGTGTTTGTAAGGAACATGAAAAGAGAGATTCAGTGTTTCCTAAGGAAATAGATGTATTGTATTTGGGGTTAGGGCACAGTACTGGATGAAACAGCAAAGCCAAGGGGACTGTTCTCTAGAACACTGGAGTAATCGGAGAAAAACCCCACATCTTGTATCTTGAGTGAGTCATTTGGAAATATTTAGCATTTCTCAGGTCAGCAAAGCCACACATTCCTCCTGACAGCAAGAAGCAGCACTAGCCACTGAAACAACTGCTAGGGTGTCAAACTCAAGGACAACATCTCTGAATGAAGAGTTGCAAATCCTCTTCTAGGAGCCCCAAGAGTTCCTCATTTCAACTGGGCTGATTTGCTTAAAATCAGTTCTAAATATATATGATAATTTAAAAGCTGTGCTGTACATCTGATTTTGCTGTTGCATGTTATACCAGATTGAGATGAGGAATAAGAGGCCTGTAGAAGATGAAGTCCCTCTACCCAAAAAGCAACAAAGCCCTTGCCATGGATTCTTCCTTTGCATCTAGTCCCTCCTAAGGATTTTATAGGCCCGTTGCTGAACTCTGCTCCATGCCCCTTGTAGCAACTGTGTGTAGGAATGGGGGGGCAAGGCAGGACCAGCAGCAGCCTGGGGAGGGTGGTGAGAATAAAACACAGGTTTTGTTGGTGTTTGCACCACTCAGCCTCCCCAGCCTGATCTTGTCCAGGCACCAGGAAGCTGGATACTACCCTTTACCTGTCTTTAGCTCATTTGGAGTTCTATCTGTTATTCCCTGGAGGGATAAGGTGGGGAATTGGGAACCCAGGAACAGGCCATTCCTCCCATTTTCCAGCCTCTCTGTGAGCAGGAGCTGAACACAGCTGGGGCATGTGTGAGCAGCTGTGGCTTTTCTAACACACCTTCCATGGGACTTACTCTCCAGATGGGGAATATCTCTGAGGCTACATCTCCTGCCTCAGACTCTGGGCTCACCCAGCTGTGGTGCAGCAGGGCTCTGTTTGCTGCCTCCTCTCCCAGCTCCAGCGGGAGGCGATGGTACCGGCCTGTGACTGCTCTGAGGTTGGGATCCTCGCTACTTGAGGAATCCAGCAGCAGGCAGTTGATACAGGGGGTGTTGCAAAGTGTCTCTTCCTCACAAACGGGGTGTTTGTTAGAGAAATCATCCACCAATAGGTGTGGGGTGTTCTCTTCTAACCCTCAGACCTACGGCAAGAACTCGCAGTACGGGAGCGGCAACAAGAGGTCACCCGCAAGTCAGCACCCAGTTCTCCCACTCTAGACTGTGAGAAGATGGATTCAGCTGTCCAAGCCTCTCTCTCCTTGCCAGCTACACCTGTTGGAAAAGGATCAGAAAATAGTTTTCCTTCCCCAAAAGGTATAACTGAGAGAAACTGTGTCCAGTTGTTTTGGCAGTGTGCTTGGCTTGTTATCAAATGATTTCAGAGCAGGTGCTTGTGGTGAACTTGAGGTAAATGTAGGTGCATGTGGATCCCATGTGCACTATGTAAGGTGTGTAAACCTTGGGGCAGAATCAGGTACTTGTAAGGAGCACAGTGTGTAAATAGGATAATATTTAATATAAGGATAATATAAGGACAGGAGAGATAAGATACTGTGTTGGGGATGGGCGTTTGCACTCTGCAGTAGAGCAGTGAAGACATTTGGGGTTGCAGGGAAGTGATATTTCAGGGGACTGATATTTCTGCTTAAACATGGAGTAGCAGGTGGTGGGCAGTAACCAAAACAGTCTAGGCTGCTACACATACTTTTCATGTGTCTTGTTTTCTCTGTGAGGCAGCAGGATGTTAGTTCAGTCCCCCATCTGGAAGCCTCAGGAGAATCATGAGGATTAATACATTATTTTTTCAAATTGGAGTAAATTCCAGAGGAGGCTCTGTCTGGATTAGATGAGTTGAGGGCAATAGCCTTGCAGATGGAGAGGGCATGAACCCTGTGAGTAGGTCTAAAGGGAAAGAGGGCAGTGGGCAGGAATTAAGCTGTCTCATTTTTCCATGGCTAGTGATGATGTAGTCTGTCTGATGTTGTGGGGTAATTGTATGAGTAATCTGTTACAGGATTTTAGATTGACCTTTTCATGTAGAAGCTGATTTATTTCATATTACTTTTCTAAATGAAGTGTGGAGGAGTGGAGCATATAATACAGTGTGTTTGTGTTTGCAGCTATACCAAATGGATTTGGTACCAGCCCCCTTACTCCTTCAGCTAGAATATCTGCACTCAACATCGTGGGAGACCTGCTACGGAAAGTGGGGGTGAGTGCTCTGTGCTGCTGGCACTGGACTTTACAAGGCCTTAGCCCACACTCAGTATGTGCTGTAGTGTCCAAACCATCCACATTCAATGTCTAGTATGTGATAAAGTGGTTTGGTTTTTTTAATTATCTTTATTTGTAAAGCTTGTTACTAAGGATCTGGTGCCAACTTTGGGTGATGAAATTCCTATTGGGAGTCAAAAGTTTCTTGAGCACTTTGGTCAGTGGTGACACCATCAGCTGCTTGTTCTCACTGCTAATGGGGCCTGTGGCTTCCTCTCAGAGGCCAAGAATTGGAACTTCAGCCCCTGTGTGTCACAGGAGGGGAGCTGAGATGGTGCTGCCAGTGTCTCCTTTGCCTGGGAAGATCTGCAACAGGTGCTGAACATGGGGGAAAAAAATCTAGATAAGAAAGTGAGAAAATAAATCATAAGAAAGCCAAATGTTCCCATCTGGAGTTGATGGGGAGGTGAAATGTGTGAGCCTTTAAAGGGATTACTTTTATGCAGGGAAGAGGTGGTTTGAACATCTGTTACAGTCTTGTTTAGGATGACAGGCTTTCCAGCTGAATGGAGATGTGACTCCTGAGGTAGGAGAGGCTTGTTGACATGCCTTGGTGGTGAGAGTTTTGCGTGGGAGCAAGGATAGCCTTGTCCTGCCTCTGGTGCTGGCTTTTCCCTGTCCCACGTGGCTAACACTGGGAATAGCTGCTGTACAGACAATTGGTTTAGCAACCTCTGAAATGAAGAATTCCCTCGTTGCTGGCACTGGAATCCAGTGAGCTTGGGGCTGGTTGGAAAGGGCAGCAGGACAAGTCAGGGTTAGGGAGTGACATGTTGAAAATGGGATCATGGTGAGTAAGAGTCTGCAGGGGATTTAGGGAGCTTAATCACAATCCAGTGTGATTACTCTGCAAGCACAGGAAATGCCAAATAAGCACACTGCCCTCCCAGCCTGCTCTGGGACACATGCTCCACCACCAGGACCAAATTCCAGCTCCAGTCTTCGCTCTGTGACAATTCCAGGCTGCTCGGGATTTCTTGAGGTTTGGCTACTCAGAGGATGCCTCATCCCAAGCCTCAGAGTCCCTTTCTCTTTCCCCTCAGCTTTCCTGATTGCAGCTGAGTTGAGGAGTCACTTGGCACAGAACACACTGGCTGTTTCCAGCTGATAGGTGCTTTGAGACTGAGATAGGTTGTTATCTGCATCTGCCTCCATGGTCACTGAATAGCCTGCACAGATGTCTAGATGATGCCTGTGTAGTGTTCACTTCCATGTGACACCCTGATGGTCCTTAGTGGAGTGTTTTCCCTGTGGCACAGGACCAAGCCCCACTCCTGGGGAGGTTTTTTGTCTCCAGTATGTGTGTTTGGATGTTCCAGTTTCAGACTATGGAGATGGGCTTAGCTGCTGCCCTTGATTCTTCCTGATGCTGTGCCTGGAGCTAAGAAACTGGCTTTGTTTGGCAGGCCAAGATTAAGATAGAAATGCTGGAAGGTGTTGTACTTGGGGGGGAAAAAAAAAATAAATCAACTTTCCACATGCACAGTCCCTCCCAAAACTTGAGGATTCTGCTTTAGAATCTTAGTTTCCTGTTCTGCTTGTGCCAGCCTTACTGCAGCTGCTGCAGCAAGATGTTTCAGTAACTTCTGCTTGGAGTTGGCTTCTGTATTTTGGGTAATTAATTGAGAGTCAAAATGTTCTAAAACCTGAGCCCTAATGGAGCTATCAGTCTGTGTCTCTGCATCACCACATTGGTGTGTGGGGATCCTTTCTGGGGAGAGAAAACTAAAGCTTTGTGACAGAAAATTAAAGCTTTATTCCCATTGAGTTCAGTTGATCACGTTGATCTGATCTGGGGATCAGGGCAAAGCCTGAACTGGAGCAGCAAAGGACTTCTAATAGTATTATTTTATTTTTTTTACATAATTTGTTTTCATTTTCTTGTCTTTTTCCCTTTTCACAGGCCTTAGAATCCAAATTAGCAGCTTGCAGAAACTTTGCCAAGGACCAGGCATCACGGAAATCCTACATTTCAGGGACAGTCAATAGTGGTGTGATCAACAGCAACAGCTCCAAGTACCCTCACCCAGGCCACACCTCCTTCTTTGACAAAGGGTAAGGAAAGATCCCTTTGTGCCCTAAAGGGAGTGTGTTTCAGGATGCTGCTTGGAACAGAAGTTTTTTCTTAGCTTGTCTTTAGCCCAGCACAGCTTTCATCCTGTAAGACGGATCATTTGTGGAGCCAAAGACTCAAGGGGACAAGGAAGGGGACAGTGGTGGTTTCTGCAGAGCAGAGCAAAGCAGGGAGTGGATTGTGTGATTCTCTCTCAGCTGGTAGGATGGCAGTGCCTGTTCTGTCCCTCTGCTCCCTCATCTTGTGGCAGCTGCATCTTGGGTCACCCTGCTGGTAAAGGGAATGTGTCCTTTGGAAGGATCTCAATTGTGGTGGAGCTGCTGGAGCTGCTCCTGGTGCACTCATGGGTGGGGAAGAACATGAGCTGCACAGCTGGAGGTCCCCTGGGTGAGAAGAGCTGAGTGCAGGCAGCAGTGCTCCCTGGGAGGGTGTTACCCTGTTTGCTCCATTTCCCCCTCTATTAGGGGAACAGAAACCTCCTTAGCAGTGCAATTCTGGCTGGTCAGGGGGTAGCCACCACTGTGCCCTTTGTCAGCCCTGCTGCCAGGAGCTGCTTTCCCAGGAAAACTGCCCCACGTGTCTCCTGTGACTCGCCTGTGGGCAGAGCTTCCTGGGGGGTACTGGGAAATGGTTCAGCAGGATGATTTTCTCTCCTAGGTGCTTGTAGTACAGGGCCCCGTGGTTGTGTGAGGAGCCCTGAGGAGCAGGATGAGTGCCCAGCACTGCTCCAGTGGTACTGCCAGCTTTGCCTGTGGTCACTGGATGAAACACCCTCCATGCTCTCTGCATGGAGTTGTCTTCCATCCTAAACCTCAAGCCAGTGCAGTTTAGTGCTGATATTCAGCATGTCCTCAATCCAGACTTTTCTCTAGGGAGTTAATAACCCAACCTGAAGAGTTCCTTATACAGAGACACAAGCTGAGCTTCCTACAGTTGTCCTCATTTGAGCTGCATCCCGTTGCTATGTGGGTAGCAGGGAAGTTGCATCTTGGAAAACTGCTAATCAGAGTTTTCAGAGCCTTTGTTGCCTGCAGCTTTTGGAAAGGAAGATTTTGGAGACTTCACCAAGTGTCAACATAGGACAGATTTGGGGTTGTCTGTGTCCTGCCAGGCTGACTGGGGTCCACGTGTCACCCCAGCAGAACCCAGGCATGCTGCACACAGGCTGTGTGTCAGGTGGAAGCTGTCAGGTCAGAGCCAGGGAGAGATTAGAGCTGTTCTTAGGAGGCAGAGTGGCTATATTGAGTTGTGAAGAGTAAGCTGATTGCTGTGTGGGGTGGGGGGTCATGTTTAATTATCCAGATTGTCATCACTCTTGTTATCTGGGCTGGCTGCCTGGAGTTAGGAGCAGGTTGTAGCTGGAGGAGGCTTGGAAATACAGCCTTCTGAAAAGAGAACTACAGCAGGCTTGAAGGATGGTAGTGGGTTGGAAGAGGGGGTGGAAATGGCTGATGTGCTTCTTGCAAGTTGTTAGAGATCCCTGCAGGACCCTGCTGCCCTGTCCTCCTGCTCTGAACCCTCGTGTGCTGTTCACAGCCAGGTCACTGCCCCTCTCCTTGTGCCCCTGCTGAGGTCTGTGCCTGTGCTGTGTGCCCATCTCCACAGCTGCCCTGGGAAGCCTGGACAGCCCTGGCTGCACATCCAGCTGCCCTGAGCTGCTACCCAAATGCTGCCAGCTTGGCTGTGCCCATGCTGCTGGCACCCCAGCCCTGCCAGCACCTCAGTGATGGGTGTCAGCCCCAGAGCACCTTGTGGGGGCTGGGTGTGGGGCTGACTCCAGGAACAGCCTCTTCTCCCCTCTCCCCCCTGCCCCTGAGTGTTGAGGGAGCTTGAAACAGCCACATGGATCATAGATCCATCTGATCTGCAGCTGCTGCCCAAGGAAGGGCTGGTGGTTGGGTGGTGGGATTGTGGCAGAGGTAACTCACCCACATCTTTACAGTTCTGTTTATTCTCTTTCCTCTGCTGTGTTTTGTTGATTAAAATGTTTGAGTCTCCATCTCCAATCAACCACCAGCCCTTTGCTTGCTGGGTGGGGCTGAGTAGCTGCAGACAGGACAGGAGCTGGTGTAAGGGAGCATCACTTCACGAGAGGCCTGAGGGGCAGCTGGGCTTGTACCAGAGCTTTGCTGGAGAGCTGGGAGAGTTGTCCAGGTGCCAGGGCCTGGCAGAACAGCACCCAAGGATGTTGTCAGATAGATGGGGTTTGCTGTTGCAATTGTTCTGTGCTGGATGTTGACTTTGATTCAGTTGGGGAACAAAATGTCTCTGACCTCGCTGGGCTCTCAGAGACCTGGTGCTGCAACAGCAGAGCTGACTGTGAGGAGATTGCCCCTGGGGCATTAACTCCCTACCTGCTGCTCACCCACTCCCCTTAATACACCTGAGTGTCAGAGTCCTTGTAGTTCACGTTTATTCTTAGGTTATTTTTGTGAATCTGGTGGGGTTTTTAATAAAACAAGCTGGAGTTTGCATATGAGAAGTGCCTTTGCTTGCAGCCTTCAAACAGCCCCTAAGTATGTTCATTAACACAGATGGACACTGCTGCCCACGACCCTGGTTGTGACATGTCCAGCTGTGAAATTAGGGTCTGCTAGAAAGCAGGTTCCCCAGCCCACCTTAGAGAAAAGTCTCCCTGGGAAGAGGGAACTGTGGTAACTCAGGCACAGATGAGAAATCCCATAACTGCTGTGCAGTGCTCAGGGCTTTTTCCCTGGGTGCTTTGGACTGGGAGTGCTGGTTGTGGTTGGAAGGGGTCAGAGACCAGAGGAAAGGTCTAGTGAGGTTTTAGCTGAACACCACAGCAGTGTTATGCCCAAGAATGTCTTGACTGTGTGCATAAACTGTTTCAATTTTTCTCCACTAGGCGTGAGAAGGTCCTATTCCCCACCTTGGTCATGGGTAAATCAATTCATTTGCCATGATAAGCAGCATGCTTTTTAACCTGGTGCCTGGGGAGGCAGAGCTGGTGGGTGTGCTAACTGCATGAGGTAGTTCTAGTAGTCCATTATCAAAGCCTGAGGTGATCCTCTCTCTGCTGACTTCAGAGAAACTTCTCTGGTGCTGTGACCTCTTGTAACCATAGAATGAGGGGTGCTTGCTTTCTTCAGCTAATCTGTGTCTCTTCAAATCCATGCATGCTTCCGATGGAACTGGTCACAGCAGAGAGACAGGAGGAATCACAGACTGGTTTAGGTGGGAAAGGGCTTTTCAAGGTCATCTAGTCCAAACCCCCTTGCAGTGAGCAGGGCCATGTTAGAATCATAGGATGGGTTTGGTTAGAAGTGACCTCAAAGATAATTCAGTTCCAAACCCCCTTGCCACAGGCAGGGACACCTCCCACTAGAGCAGGTTGCTCAGAGTCCCACCCCAACACAGTCCTGAACACTTCCAGGGTTGGAGCATCCACAGCTTCCCTGGGTAACCTGTTCCAGTGTCTCACCACCCTCAGAGTGAAGAATTTCTTCCTAATTTCTAATCTAAATTTCCCCTCTTTCAGTCTGAAGCCATCACTCATCCTGTCACTATTCAGATATTGAGAGACCACAAGAAGGTCTCTCCAGAGCCTCTATTCTCCAGGCTAAACAATCCCAACTCTTAGCCTGGCCTCACAGCATTTTTTTGGCCCTCTTCTGGACCTGTTCCAGCAGGTCCATGTCCTTGTGTTGGGGGTTCCAGAGTTGGATGTGTTTCTCCAGGTGGGATTTTGCCTGAACAGGGTAGAATAACCTCCCTCAACCTGCTGGATCTGCAGATTGCTTAGAGCCCTGGCCAGCCTCACCTAGGATGGTGCCAGGGATGGAGCATCAGCCACCTCTCTGGTCACCCTGGGCCAGGGTCTCACCACCCTCAGGGAAAAAGTTTCTTCCTTCTCTCCAGGCTAAATCTCCTTCTTCTAGTTTAAACCCATCTCCCCTTGTCCTGACACAACAGGCCCTGTATCACCACTGCTAATGTAGTTAATATTAAAAGCCAATTTGCCCTTGGGCTGTGTCTTCCCTTCACTGTTTTGCTGGCTACTTCTTGCCAGCCCTTGGTTGCCGTGGCTCTGGCTCATGGGAGAGCAAAGTCAGAGATCTGCTCCCCTTCCTCTGTCCCTGCTGGGAGAGGATGGAGCTGTTCTAAAGCTCTGTCCTGCCTGAAAACTCCCTTCTTTTGTTTTCTCCTGGGGCTGGGTCCAAGTATGCTCTGAGCACATCCATTTACTGCTCAGATGGGCTATTTGAGAACCTTCTGCTGGGATTTTGTTGGCTATTCGGAGTTGGGAGTGTTGGAGATAAGGTGCTGAGTACAAAGGACATATTGAAATACAGTTTATCTTCAGTTACTTCAGTAGTCAGGGCAGAGGGAGTGATTGGAATTGGGTCAAAGTCCACCCTGCTGCAGGGACAGGCTGTGAAACCCCTGTCAGAAAGCCCTGCAGGGGCCCTTTCCAGCAGGGACTGGTGCTTTTGGCTCCCTGTGGAGCACTGTAACCCAGTTTCTCTGGAAGCCCAGAGCAAGGGTACACCCCAGGCCCTGCAGGGCACATTGGTCTGGTCTGAGGGGCAGGGAAACAAGGCAGAAGCAGGAGCCAAATGACCTGGCCGGGCTGGATCACTGGCAGGGCTCCAGGCAGAGAGGCTGGAATGATGCAAGTGCTGTTCCTGGCACTGTCTGAGACCTTGGGGACTGAGCACAAGGACATCTCATCCCAGCTGACTCCCGGGAGGTTAGGCAGGAGTCAGCCAGCATGCTTGTGTTTATTATTGTGTATAGGTGCTCTCATTTTATTTCTTTTAACATCTTTTCTTTTCCTTCTGCTCTAACTGCAGTAATGCTGGTTTCTTTCACCTTTTTGGTGCTTTTTCATGTTACCAGTGGAAAACCATGGCTGGGTAAGACCTCAGTGAGCTCAGCCATATCCCCAGCTTTCAGTATCCCCCCAGATTGCTGCTACTCTTTGAAGTCTCTTCCTGCACCCCACTTACTGATCTGACTTTGGGAACATCAGGGCCGCTGCTTGATCTTTATTTCTGCTCTGAGGGTGAGTTGGGGCTGGCAGGATGCTCTGAGCAGAGCAGGTAATGCACTCCAGGAGCTGGTCCTGGGGCAAGCTGCCATGAACAAGTGCTCTGTGCTGCCTTCCTGCTTCAGTTTTTAATGGGCAGGCTAAGGTTTCTAAGTAAGGTTTCTGTCATCTCTACCTTCAGCAGAAAGCCTTCTCATGTCTCCCGTGTGTGTGGTGGCACTATGAGCACCCCACACCTCATGTTGGTGAGCACTTGCAATGCTTAATGCTTGCAGCACTTGCTGCCCTGGATCTGCCATGGGGCTTGTTTTGGGCATCACTGTGTGGTTTGTGCCACAGATGATTAATCATCAAGAGTCCTGTCATATTCCTGTGGCATCTGTGCTGAGTGTCTGATGGCTTCTGGCCTTGTTCCTGTGTCTCTGGGATATGGGAAAGGGCACCAAAGTTGCTAAGCATACTTCTGAGCAGGGGCTGAGGAGGGTTGGAGATGTGTTGCTCCATTTCAGAGGAGACACTACTTCAGAGTTAGCCCATCAGATAATGACTGCAGGGAGATGTTCTCCACACAGGCAGAAACCAGACTGGGAGCAGTTGGTGTGCCAGAAACAGCAACGTTTGAGAGCTGCCTATGGCTTGATTTGGCTCAGCCTTGATGTAGCACCTTGTGCTCACACCATGTGTTGGGTTTGGATTCAGTTACATCATGTAGAAGACACTGAGGGGCTGTAGTGTGTTCAGAGAAGGGCAGTGGAGCTGGGAAAGAATCTGGAGCGCAAGTCTGGTGAGGAGCAGCTGAGGCACCTGGGGTTGTTCAGCCTGGAGAGAAGGAGGCTCAGGGGAGACCTTCTCACTCTCCACAGCTCCTGACAGGAGGCTGGAGTCAGGTGGGGTTGGGCTCTGCTCCCAAGCAGCAAGTGACAGGACAAGAAATGGTCTCAAGTTGCCCCAGGGGAGGTTTAGGTTGGAGCTGAGGAACAATTTCTTCCCCTCCAGGGTTGTCCAGGGCTGTCCTAGGCTGCTCAGGGCAGTGCTGGAGTCCCCATGACCCCTGGAGGGGTTTCCAAGCTGGAAACATGGAGCTGTGGTGCTGAGGGACATGGGTCAGTGGTGCCCTGGCAGTGCTGGGTAAATGGTTAGACTCTGATCTTAAAGGTCTCTTCCAACCAGAACGATTCCATAATTGTCTGTCAGGGAGGCCAAGAGGCAGTGTCATGGAGATGCCTGGTGTCTGGGACAGCAGCTGGCTCCTTGTGTGCCAAGGTTTGAGCCCTGCAGGGCCACAGTCTCTCTGCATGGCCTCATGCAGGGCTGAGGGGACATGAGGACAGGCTGGGTGGGGAGCAGTGGCTCTTGCTACCAGCTTGAAAGGCATCAGTTGTCCTCCACAGCCTGCCTGTCCCACCACACTGCACTGGGAGCTCCCAGTGGAGACCAGTGCTGGCTCCCCTGAGCTGTGGAGCTGGCCCATGGTGCTGGTGTTGGGCAGACCTCATGGCAGGGTTGGGTGCTGTCCCCTGCTGCCTCTGAACTGGTGACAGAGTTTGGCTCTAGTGGGAGTTACCAGACCCCAGCAGGCTGCTGGTGGGACTGTCGCTCCTCTGACCCTTCCACAAGGGTGTTTTAATCCCGCTGGGTGTTGGTTTGGTGGTTTTCTTTGGTATTTTCCCCCCTGTCCTACTTGGCAGAGATGCCTTTCTGCTGGGCGGGAAAGTGCTGAGGGAGATGGGAGAGGGCGGGAAAGGCGGCTGAGGGAGACAGGCAAGAGGGTGGGAAAGGTGAGAGGGCGGGAAAGGCGGTTCCTCCCGCCCTGGAGCGGTGCTGAGGGAGACGGGAGCAGCCCAGCTCTGAGCCTCCGTGCCCTGGGGAATCAGCCCTTTCTGGCACGTGTGCAGGTTTTAGCTCTTCATCTGCTCTTCTGGGAGGGTTTTCTCCCTGCCCAGCGTGGCAGCAGCAGCCTCCTGGGTGTGCTGGCAGCGTTCACCCATCCCTGATCCAGGGGGTGCGAGGTCACCAGCAGATGAGTGTGGATCCAGCCCTGCCTGGGGATGGCCATGAGCCGCTGGGTCCTCAGTGCTCTGAGTGCTTGTGCCAGGTGCATCTTTGGCTCTCAGAGCCACCAGCTCTTGTGTTGGCTCTGTAGAGCCCTCACCATTCTGTTGTCTTCTCACTTGCAAATCCCCTGCTGTCACGGAGTGCCCCTTCTCCTCAACGCAGCTCTGCCTGGAGTGGCCTCTCCTGGGATGCTGCTGCCCAGGCAGAGCTGGTGATGTGCTGCTGAGATACTTACTTAGGAGCAAGTGGACACTGAGGTGGGGTCTAAAGCTGCTGTGCAGGGATAGGGAGGGTTCTCCCCGCACCTTCAGTATTACAGACCTGAGTGTGAGAGCAGCGAGCTGGTTCTGTGGCACTAGCAGGTGTGGACATGCTGTCCTGGCACAGGGACATGGTGCTGGGGGTGCTCAGCAGAGGGTGAGCCTGGGCTGGCACCGTGTGTTGTGCCCAGTTACAGACAACCTGGCCAAGCCCTAACAGAGCAGAGATGGAAAAGCTGTCAGACCCGTGAGCTCCTCTCCCACTGACCCTGGGGGGGTGAAGGCACCTGGAGCCCCCGCTGCACCCCAGCCGGGTGGGGGTTGTGTGGAGGCATCTTTGCTGTGCTCTAACACGTGTGTGCTGCTCTCACAGAGCCCCTGGGTCCGTGTGTCTATCCCCAGGGTGGGCAGAGCATGGGGGGGATGTCAGGGGGAGCCACCGCCAGCAGTTCATGCAGGAGCAGAGGGTGGTGCCCAGTGGCACAGACCCTGGTGGGCAGCCCCTGGCAGGCTCAGTGGCTGTGCAGGACCCACTTGTCCTGCCGGGCTGCTCACCTCGGCCAGGAGAGCTGTGTCCCTTGTCCCTGGTTGCGGTGAGGGAGGTGGCAGTGCTGTCCTGCTCATGTGCTAACCCTGCAGGGAGACGCTGCCCAGCCAGGGTGAGGGGAGCGAGGAGGAGCTTCCAGCTTGCTGGCGGTGGGAGAGTTGAGAGGTGTCATCTTCTGGGGCCGCTCCTCACCTAACAACCTGTCTCTTGTTGCTTCTCAGGGCAGTAAACGGCTTTGATCAAGGTCCCCCCGGCCTGGGAGCATCCCGCCCCTCCTCGGCCCCCGGCATGCTCCCCCTCAGCGTATGAGCCCGCGGGACGGCGCACTTGGACTTGCGGATGCTTTTCTCAGCCACCCAGAGAAGAGCGGCTACCGGCACCTCCCCTTCTCCCCCTGCTGGAACACAGCGTGCTGCCCGAGGAAACCCTGTGCTCGGGGCCCCTCCTGCCATCTCAATCTGGTCGATTGTCCCCCGTTGCTGTGGCAGATGGACCCCTCTGCCCGGGCCCTGCGTGTCTCGGCTCCTGCGGGGCAGGGGGTGCAGGAGCCCTGCTGGCCCCACCCCAGCCCCTGGCACTCACCTCTCTGAGCTGTGCTGGGTAGAACACAAACGTTGGCCACCCCTGGGAAAGGTTTCTCTGCCCCCTCCTGCATCCTGCCACTTTGCCCACACTGCTGTTGCTCTCCTGGCAAGGCCCTGGGTGTAGTCAAGCCCTTTGGCCACTTGTGCCAGGACGTTGGGCCCAGGTAGGTGACCTGGCACTTTCCATCACTGCTGGCACCACGAAGCAGGCGGCAGGGTGGGGGGGGAGGGTCCAGCAGCTCCCGTGGGCACAGCAGCACCTGCTCCTCTGGAGCAGGAAGGGAGGGAGGACACACGTCAGGGGTGACTGGGGTCAGCCTGGCACGTGTCAGCCACAGCACCTGATGCCTCTGCAGCTGCAGACCAGGCTGAGTGGCTGTGGCTTCCCTCCTGCCCACCCTCCCCCCCCCCTGCCTACCCTCCCTGGGCACGGCAGCACCCCGTGGAGCTGCTGCAGGGCCCGCAGTGCCTGTCACCCAGCTCCTCAGCCCTCCTCTACCCACCTTCCTCGGTCAGGCTTCACCGCAGGGCTCCTGCGGGAGCAGTCGGAAGCCACAGCGCCCATGAAAGCCCCTCCCAGGACCCCGTAACCATCACCACCATCTTCTGACCCGTGTAATCTATGACTGGCCGTTCCAGCGTCACCTCCAGGCTTCTGTGACACTTTTGGGCAACCGTGTTACCGTGTGGGTCTGTGTGCGATTTCTCTGTCTATGTGCCTCAGAGTCGGTGGATTTTTGAAGACAAACCAGCTACCCCAAGCAGGGGGTTGAGCTCTGGGGTTGGAAACAGTCGCTCCCGGGCTGACCCGTCCCCTGCCATTGGCTCTGCCTCTCCCGAGTTCATTTACGAGCGCTGAGAAAACCGTTGCCCCCAGCAGGAGGGAGGTGGGAACTGCCCCCTTTGCCCTGAGGGTTTGGATGGTCCTTCCCTGTGCATCCTCTGCCGCATTTGACTGTTTACATTTGTTTTATTGTACATAGGTTTGTAAACATCGGATCTTCGCCTGAGATCTTTGTACATAACTTGGGCTTTGTAGCTTTATTTATTCAGATTCTCTCTGGCATGTCTCAGTAGGACTGAGGACCAGGCCACCCTGGGGACACAGCTCCTGACCTGGCTTCAGACAGCACCACCACATGAGCCTACTCTTCTGAAAATAAAGTTCTTTTAATGTGGACTCGGTGGATTTTGCAGAAGCCCTGGCTGTGGCTGGATTTTTGTTGTGCCCTAGGGAAGGGGGTGGTGCTGCTGCTTCCCTTGCCTTGGATCTTTACATCGTGGTGGAGTTTCAGCAGGGAGGGGAACAGCCACTGCTGGAAGCAGGGCTGAGCAAACGCCCTTCCTCAGCTGTAGCTGCTGCTCTGGATCCAGAATGTCCTCCTGCCTCAGCTCAGGCTTTGACTCTGGGAAGAGCTGGGAGGGGTGGTAGAGGCCTCCAGCCAGAGCCACTGGGGATTGTTGCTTCCTCAGGGTAGCTGAAGGGGTTCCTGGGCAGGACTGGAAGCACTGGGGCCTTGGCCACAGCTCTGCCCCTGCAGCACCGTGAGCTTTGCCCGAGGGGTTGGTGCTGCTTCTCCCAGGCCAATGGCTCATCCCCTGCCCAGGAGCTCCAGCCACCACACTGGAGACTCTACCCTGGGGCAGCTCTTCCAGCACCTGCTGCCCACCCGCTGCCACCAGCCAGGGGTGTGGTACCAGCACTGCAGACTCTGCTCCTCCTCCTGCCCAGACTGGCCCTGCCCTATCTGCAGCAGCACAGCCTGAAACCTGCTGGGAACACTCCCAGCTCCTTCCAGAAGCCCCTGTCCCCAGGGAAGAGCTGTTCCCACTCAGTGCCCGGGCCTGTTGTAACCTGCAGGGCCGTGGCTGCTCTGACATGTAGTCCAGTCACCCCAGGGGTAGGAAAAGCAGCAGCTCCCAAACTCTTCCCTGTAGGAGGCAGAGCAGCAGCCACAGCTTTGACTGTGGCACGTGAGGAAAAGGTGCCTGGGATCTTGTCCAAGAAACTGGAA
>JANHGL010002835.1:0-57500 GCA_024611195.1 Ceyx melanurus
CTCCAACTTGCTCCCATTGCCTCTTGTCCTGTCATTGGATGACACTGAGCAGAGTCTGGCTCCATCCTCCCTACACTGCCTTTAACATATTGATAGATATGGATGAGGTCCTCCCTCAGTCTCCTCCCACACAATGACTACAAGTCCTTTTACCAAAAAAGGTTACAAATCAAAATCCAGAACGTCTTCAACATAATTTGCAAGTGAACTTGAAAGTAGTAACACAGATTATGACTACAAAGTATATATTGCCAGCAGGGAAGTAGGCTGTAACATAACTGCTTCATCAGGCTTAGAGGCTTTGGGGTTTTACTACCATTATTGAAAGGACCTGCTAAAAAAAATGCCATTAGAAAGCTCAGCATAGAGCAAAAAAAGTTCAAGACTATCATGAAGCATTTCATAGATTTTTCTCCCCTTTGCAGCAACTGTCAAAACAGACTGTTGGAGGGTGGTGTTGGGGGTGTTTTGTCAATTTAAAACTAAAAAAAAAAATAATTTGTAGAAATTATTTGGAGAGAAAAAAAACCAGATTAGATATTAATAAATGCAAAGGTACTTGAACCTAAAAAAGTAGAATTTATTAGATTTCATTTTTTAAGTACACCAGAACTGGATTTGATTTCCCTTTTGTTCCCACAAAACCATCTGAGGACTCTAACATCAGGAAATTAGTGGAATACATCAGTTTAATGAAATGTTGGGTTTCAATACAAAAATTTACAATTCAGAAATAAGTTGTTCTGAGCTTATTTAGTTATTTTTATTCATGAGCAAGGATAAGATCACAATAAGAAAACATTCTTGCATTTCTGAGGAATAATGAAGTCATCAGAAAAGGCTATTTTAAAGTTAGTCATTAAAAGCTAATAGCAAAACTAGAAGTAGAAATAGATCCATAAGGCTCTATGTCATTGCTGATGAATACAGCAATATATGCAATCTTCTACTGCTTTTGAAAACTTCACTCAGGCAATATAACACTCATACAATACACATACCTACATAGGGAGCTAAGGTTTAAGGTCTTCAGTTTTTAAATGAGAGCTTCTTTGTACTCCTAAAAGAAAAGAAATTACAAATACCTCCAAATACAAGAATATCTGAAGCCTCAGCCATTTTTAATACCATACAACTCTTTCACAGCTTGTGTAAAAGGTTTACAAAAACAAGTATTTTCCTACCACGCCAGGCTACTCCTGAAGAACGAGTTTGTGACTTGAACTCAAATCTTTGTTAACAAGCAACCATGACTAGTAGGGTCTACAAAAGTTATGCAAATGTCACTAACAAACTTTTCTTCTATTCCTGCTGTAAACAATGCAAAAAAAACCCCCAACCAACTATGTAACAGCTACATCATAATTTAAAAAAAAACCAACAAACTACCAAAGACTCTACCTGAGAAAAAGATCTCACAGTAATACTTACAACCTTTTTGCCCTAAAAAATAGCACATCCCTGTGTTTTATGGGTGGGACTAGGGAAACCCTGTTGTGTCAAGCTGGAGACAGGGCTTTTGGTGGGGTGTGGGTTTTTTTTTAGTGTGGTTTGTGTTTTTGCTTGGTTTTTTTTTCCTTCCCCTGCTTATCATCAGCCAATTAGCAACTCTCCCAAGAACATGAACTTCAGTTACTCAGGTGTAAGGCCTTAACTGCCTCTTTCCAGTTGTTTCAAATTAGCAGTTTGGGAAGTGATGTGAGGAAGATGAATGGCCAGATGGCTAAAATAGTCAGAGATACCCCAGTGTGGGGTTTTGTTCAATAAAGCCTATTTGTTATGAAGGAATTTCCCTTCAAGGTCATGTAGCCACCCTTACTGTCAACCTTAAGAATTCTTATAGGAGAAAGTTACATAGGCTAATAAGAGCTAAATTGTGGAAATCCTACCAGCACACAACTGAAAGTGATACCAAATTACTGTTCTCTTTCTTCCTAAGAGCACATTGGTGTAGAGCTGAGGTCCTCAGGCCCTTCTCATGATGACTCCATCTCCCGTGCAGCTCAGGTAGGCATGTTCTCATTACTCCCAGGTCTATATTAGAAGTGGTGGAAGAGATAATCTCTTTTGATGTTTGCTTTTGTGTTTGTGGTGTGTTCAGGATTTTATTTGCTTGCTTTGCTTCTGTGTGTGTATTGATACCCACTGCCTAAGGAAATCTGAGCTTCTCTGCAGGTATGGTCACTGTTGTATGCATGAAAAAGAAAGGGATAGTAGCTTATTTTTTAGGTTTCTCTGATTGTTGCTATTTCCCTAGGCTGGTTTTTGTTTTGTTGGGTGGTTGTTGTCGTTTATGCAAGGTAAATAGAGTGATTTATTTTGGGAGTGAGGATATGAGTGTAAGTTTACATGGTGGTTTGAAGTCATATAAACTTTTGAATGTATGATTATGTTACCTAGTTATGTATTTAGGTCTTTAGTGCTTTTAATATCTGGTCTTTTGTAGTTGTAAGTGTTTAAGAGGCACTTGGAAAGTTGGGAGTGAGCCTGTGAGGTATTAACTTTGGAAGTTTTATCCTAGTGTGTGGCTCAGAGGCAGTACCTTGCTTCTAATTCTTTTTCCCAAATAAGTTCTAGAGCATGATGAAAAGCTATGCTATGTTACCATGGGTTGCAATTTAAAGTTGTGGTGAGATTCTCAGTGTTTCCTTTAAGTGTTTAACATTACAGCAAATGTTTTATCTCTGTCTGGAGGCTGGTTTTGTTTCTGTATTTATTTTAAACTACCATAGGTTAAACATGTGGTCAATTTTTCATTGCTTTCAATCATTTTTTTTCCTTTCTCAAATTTAAGCTTGAGTATACAAGACTTCAGTCAGTTTTATGAAATCTTGCAGTATCACATGTACAAAATCCCTTAAACTTGCTACAGTAGGTGAGCAATTTGCAGCTTCTCTGACTCTTGCATTGTGATGCTTTGGTGGTATTTAACACTGACATTTTAGCATTTCCACGTTTAATTCCTCCCTCTAGTCCCCATTTCCTTGTTGCTCAAAATACCATGACTAAATTTACACCAGAGACTAAATGCCTCTGTATTAAGACTATTGACAGCAAGGCATCAAGTTTCAGACTGCTTTCCAGTTTCTGCTGAGAAATCTATTTGTGCTTGTGAGTGTGTGCAGAGTCCCATGTGCTTGTCGTGCTTATTCAGTTGTCACTGTGCTTGCTGCCAGTTCTTAGAACTTTTCAAGTAATTACTTTTACAGTATCAAGGGATCTCCAACGTCCAGGGGGCATGTTGCTCAACTCAGTCATTGTCTGGGTGCATTGACACCCATTTTAAAGACTCTTGACTCTATTTTGTGTGACTGGCCCCATGATTGAGATCACATAATTACAATAATTAGGAAGCTCACCTCAGGATATTATCAGAGCAACCCACCCAAACCTAAGTCCATATGGTTTGAAATAGCTAATGAGTCAGTTAATGTGCTATGTCCAGGAGTAATGGACACTCAATATGGATGGCATGAGGACATCATTTACCAACTTCCTGACTGATTAAGGTTTTGCACGTAGACAGATCTTGAATTTTGCATCTCACAAGAAGTTCAAAGTATTAAAAGCTTTTATGTGTTAAACAGCAGAAGAAAGCAGCTGAGATTTTTAAAAGTTGGACAATAAATTTTTCCTCTTAAAGAAAATACTAAACATTGGAGGTCTTAGAACTTGTCTTAAATATAATACTGCAAACAGATTGTTTGAAAAGCTCTATTACGGTGGATGACAATAGCAATAGGTCACATTTGTTTTAATGATAAAGTAGCCTGAATGGCTGACTTGACTCTTCTAGAGGGGCTGCTTTAGTATCTGTAACTTGTCTATTCAGTCTCCCTTTAATGCTCACTTTATTATGGATACCATGGAAATGTGTAACCAGTTCTACATCCTGAACTAACCAGAATAGGGGAGGATTAACACAGAGGTCAAACATTCTGGTACTAAAAACCCTGAAAAGGGAAAAAAAGCCATTTCTGGTTTTTGAGTGAGCTACAGAATCTGTCTGTCCCGTCAAGGTCAAGATTCTTCCCACCAGCTCTGTTCCTGCCTTCACATCATTTTAATGGCTGTTGGGATGAGATGTTACTCCCAGTTCCTATTACCATAACCGAAAAGACAGTCAGACCCCAGCTGTGTTCCATACCTCTCCTGTGCCAGAGGGTTTACTGCTCATACCTTTAGAAAGCAATTGTTTATGACTACTGAAGAAAGAGTGTTTTCTTATCCATGTTTATTTAGTTTCAGAGATGTACAAAGAGATAATGCAAGTTTAGTGTTGTGGTGGGAATGGATTGCATTTGCCAAGGAGAGCAGAAAGTCTTGTGGTTAGAACAGAGAAAGGTATCGGGAATTATTTTGCTTATGGGAGCAATTCCAGAAATCCTAATCCTGTCTCCTTTACTGACTGGCTTTATATGAATAATGTCATATCTGTTTCATTTTTATCCATCTAAAGCAGTGTGGGCAGCTTGGTTTAGGGCACTGAGAATCTTGGCTGAGAGTTACTGTGTATGTAGTTACCATGGCTATTACCTGATGGTGAACATTAGCCCTACCTTATGGAACATGTGCTGCATTAGAACTGGTTTCCCCTGTAGGCAGCTCAAATATATGCTCTTCTCTCAGTGTTTCAAGACTTCTTCTTCCATAAACACATGGAACAAACCAAATTTTCAGGAAGCTATTACAGCCTTGCAAAGGAAATTATTAGTTTGCCTTCAGTGGTGTTCTTGAACATTTTATTTTAGGCATAAATGTAAAGATATGCTTGTCCAGAAAGCAAGAGGAGGGTTGCTAAGCTTCCACAGTCATTATTACTTAGACATTAAGCCTTTTCAAAAGATATCTAGGAAGTGATATTAAGAAATTATTAGCAGCAGCACATCAGTGTTCTTGTTCTTCAGGAAGCAATAATTTTTTTCTTTTCCTATAATCAGCATATATGAAAAGGTTTAGAGAAATAAGGAGGACTTTGTAAAAACACTCGGGGAGAAGGTGTGTATAATCACTTGGGTCTTTCTGAGATTATCCACATAAAGTTGTTTGAGAAGTGAACTCATCTGACATAGCATTTATTATTCATATATGAATGCTACTTATTATCTATAAACTTAATTATGATGACAGGATATATTAAATATGACTCATTTTACTGCAAGATTGATTTATTTATTTTTCTGTGACCTCAGTATAAATATTGATCTTCATGATCTTTAAATGTAGTGCAAAGGTTGTCATAGTAATGGCATATTAATTGAAAGTAGTCTTGGCCATGCAATATTAATATATTTGCATTGTTATTTCTTGGATCCCCTCTGGAAAGAAAGAGGCAGGGTGCTGATGCCTCCTTCCACAGGAGAAATTAGGAAGCTGTTGATTTTAATGATTTTTTATACCACTTTCACTTAACTGTTGTGCTTTAGATTTTGTTTGTTTGCTTTTGTATTATTTTTTATTATGATGATTTTTATTTTTTATTTGAAATGGTGAAGTGGCAAATAGATTGTATAAAGCCTTTAATAAGACCAATTGGTACTTTTCAAACATGCCCAAGAAAGCAAGACTCTCCTTACTTCATAGTGCTCCACTACCTATTGCCATGCAGTCAGTTCTGTGAGCAGAATCATAGTTGTGAAAGGAGACTGATGGGATAATTTTTATGGGTTTGGATTCAGTATTTGAGGATCTGATTTCTCTAGTAATCTTGAAAGTTTTCTTAGCAGCTGATTTTTCTTTTTCTTTTCTTTTTTTTTGTTACATTTATAGTGACTCTTGAAAATCAAGGCTGTTGTTCTAATGGCTGGCTGAACCAAGGCACATCTTTTGTTTTTAAATATTCCTCATAAAGTAATTCTATAAATTGTGCTCCATAAGGTTCAGGGATAAGAGATTGTGCATTGACATAATCCTGAAATAACACTATAGTTTCTAGAAGTCCTGAGAAAACAGTGCCCACTTAGATAGAGGAGGAGCACTTGTAGTCCTTGTATAAATCCTGTTCTAAGAGTGGTCTTTCAGTTTAAACATCTTTTGAGTGTTTTGTGTTGGGTGACATGAGTCAAGAGGGAAGATGAAACTTGCATTCCACAGTTTACTGACATTAAGGAGAGTAATTGTCTTGGGTGACATATTGATATACAGTATACCTCAGAACCTGTTTCATTCTGTATCACTAATGAGAAAAAAGTTCTTATACAGTCTGCTGATAATATAAAGTTATGAGGCACTGAAGTATTAGTGAATTAGTGAAAAGAAGGAGAACAGAGTTTCATAAAAAATGTGCAGCTATGCTTCTTGAGACTGCTGGATTGGAGGGAAAAAGGAGAATTAGAAAATTAGTATGGGCTGGTAACATGACTTAAGCCTGAGAATAAGTCAGGCCTAATTCTAGTTTGTATCAGATCAAGTACTTTTATTATGGAATTCAGAATATATATTCGTTAATCTTTTATTGATAACTCGTCTTTACTGTTCTGTAGGTTCCTTAAGTATTAAATCCTGAATGTTGTCTCAAATTATGCATGCAGAGGACAATGGTCATGTCCACTTCTGCTGTGGAAAGCAGAGGTAGATTATGATTCTGAATTGAGTTGGGAGAAGACCTCTTCTGATGGGAAGCAGTTCTAAGAAATTGAATGAAAAGTTGTGAAGAAATTTGTTTTCTGAGTCAGAGTAAGCAAAATTGTAGGGTTTTTTTCAGATGTTAGGTGTGTTGAGGGATAGGAACATGCAGAAACTCAGTTTGTATAGCAGTTAGGTGGTAGGAAATTAGTTTTAACTTGATAGATGAATGAGGAATTGACCAGAGGACAAAAAGGGGATATTTGATTTGTACCTTGATAAATAACATCAGAAATGCCATGAAAAGTAACAGTGAAGCTGAGGGTATTAGGATGTGAATTATTTTAACATGCAGGACTAGATTTTTTGAATAAACCTATCCTTCTCTTTCTCTACTTCATGATGTGAAGACCTCTCTATTACTTGGGTATGCTTTCATCCATTCTGCAAGAATTGATGATTTTTGAGATAATTGTTTTCCCCCAAGGAAATTTCTAGAAAAAGGAGATATTTCAGCCCACTTAAGCACCATTATTAGTTTGGTTCTTTCAAAGTATAGTGATACAATAATGGTTATGCACTATTGAATAAATTAAGACAATAGTATTCAAATAATACTTCAGTAATATCCTGAACTCAGTTTGTCCCAGAAGCCTTCAGGGGAAATTGGACCTGTTCACTTGTTGACTTCATATTTTGATGAAAATGTAACTTTCTGCATTTTATGTGATTTTTAAAAATTGGTAATTACATTTATATATTAGAGATGTCAACAGAAGCATTTCATGTATGTTACTGCATAGCTAACATATTGCATATGCTACTGTTAATTTGCTTGTTTGTGCTCCTGTTCTTTGCATATCTGTTTCTGTGTGTGATATTTTATTGGAGCACGTGTGATTTGAAGAAGCTGATTGCCTGCTGTGGTATTTATCCTATATAAATTCTACATTAAATGACAAATTTTAGACCCATCAGAGACAGAAGACTAAGTCCATCTATTGAATTCCTATTTGTATTATTACTTCCTAATGAATTCTCTACTACAGCAGGTGTCAAATCATATCTGTTGTTTTGCAATTGAGTATGAATAGAAGATGTATTGCTATTGCAAATGAATCTAATATGAATCTAATGAGCAGTAATGAGCAACTGTTTTGTCATTATTGAGGCAACCACTGTGATGCTAATACACTCTCATTTCTGCTCTTTAGAAAAAAGCACTGACCAGGATTTATAACTTGGCCTTAATGTCCCAAAGCCTGAGGCAAAAAGAGAAAAGTGGAATCCCTAAACTGAGCATAATTTACTAATTTTCTGTGTGGCAGGCGGCTTATTTTCTATTATTAAACTAAACCTGGTTAAAGTCTTTCAAGCTTTCTTACATTTGAAAGGACAAAGATGAAGAATAAGCATCTATTAAAGGAACATAAAGTTAAGAAGACGAGCATTCTGCCTTAATTTTCTTTTCACTAATTTCATACTTCCACTCTTTACAGTGCTTTTGTAATAACAAAGGCAACTATGTGCAACTGTTTTAAAAGCAACCACTTTAAAAGTTAGAGGCTGTTAAATCAATATAGAGCTGTAATATATTTTGGGGGAAATACCATAACTGTCTCTTAATTGAAACTTCACTTTTTTATTTTTTAATTTATTTTTGTGGTCGGTGGATCATTAGACTGCTGAATAAACAGAGACACCTTTGACACAATGGCATCAATAGCTTACTACATAACTGATATGTAAACGAGTTCTGACTCCTGTGTGGCTCTGCCTTTTCCAAGTATAAATAATACATAGAATGATACATAAAGCTGTGTAAAAGGGACAGCTGGGTACATGGTACTTAGAAGTGGAGCACAGGAAAACCAGTCAGTGCTGCTTTTCTAAAAGCTAAGTACTGTACTTCCATCAAAAAATAATGCTTCTGTGTATCTAGTCTTCATGGACTCATCTCTCTGCAATAAAGCTAGATGCACTGTAGAGATTCATTTCAGTATTTCACTTGGAGGTCTGAACTATTCTGTGTAGGGTACAGCTGTTTGTTTTACTACAGTACACTCCATACTTGCTTTAACTGCTGAATGGAGACTATATTGTCAATATTTAAGGTATTATATAGACACATCAGTAAAACTGAATCAGTGAGCAAGCCAGGGCATGGGTATTAGGGCAAATTGCAGCAGTCATCACTCAAAGTTGCATATATGATGTCAAAAGTTGTACGACAGCCACAAACTGTTCCTTCCATGCTGGGGCATTAAAAGGACTTCTGGCATGCTGAGCAGTAGTGTGCAGTAGATCTCATTTACTGACATTTCGGGTCCATCTTGACACCAGAGAAGGGAGGGGAGCAGAGTGTCAGGACACTGCTGACTTTCGGTTGATCTGCAATGCTGTGCTGTACTGGGCAGGCCACTACATTCAGCTGCTCCTCCCATCATCAGTAACATGGAGCATATTTGTTCACCCTTCAGGTACATCATAGGGTTAGTTTTTAGTACCACTTGATGTGCAGAGTTGAAAAAAGCAACTCGGCTTAAACAGCATCAGTATCCTAGAACTCACCAGGAAATACCTCTCTAGAACTATTCACATTCACTCCAAAATTTGTTTCTTCATTCACTTCAAAAAGGGTCAGTTCCCATACTCTGCAGCTGTTCTGTAACACAAACTGAGGCTTGACAAGGGGAGACAATCAGCAGTTTCCTTTGAAAGGGTAACCCTGCTCTGACCTCCAACACCGATGGGAGATGCATCCATAGTTTAGAAGAAAGGAGAAGCAAGGAAGGGTCCAGGTCTCAAGTATTATTAATAGTAATTTTACTGCCATCTTTAGACAGAAGAGTCTGCAACTTGCACACGTCTATAAAGTTACTTAAGTTATAGAAAGCTTTTGTACAAAATGTCTGATTTCTCTTCAAGGATTATGGTGTAATGTACTGTATTAATTGCTTTTTTGGGGATTTCTCTGGATGATATATAAATTCTTGTGATGCATCATATCTAATGAAGGCTTTTATGTTGCTTATGGAATTAATTGTACCATACATAGAAGTTACAGTTTGAAGGTGTAAATTAATGTTTAGTAAGAGTTCATGACTGTTTCAATTTCACTTTGGCAACTATAATTTCACAAAATTGTAGAATTCAGGCCAAAAAATCATAGAATCATTAAGGTTGGAAGAGACCGCCAAGATCATCAAGTCCAACTTTTTACCCAACACCTCCATGACCATGTCCTGAAGTGCCACATCTACCTGTTTTTTGACCAACTTCAGGGATGGTGACTGCACTACTTCCCTGGGAGCCTGTTCCCTTGCTTAGCTACTCTTTCAGTAAAGAATTTCTTCTGAATATCTAATCTGAACTTCCTGGTGCAACTAGTAGCCATTTCGTCTTGTCCTACCATTAGTTACTAGGGAGAAGCAGCAAACACTGGCCTCACTGTGACCTCCTTCCCATATCTTCTGCAAATTACAGGCTGTTTTTTCTTGTCCTATCACTTTGTAACCTGGGAAAGGAAACCCATATACACATGGCTCTCTTCTGGTCTCTGTGGGGCTGAGCAGAAAAACCATACTGTGTGCAATATTGCTTTATAAAGTAATATTGTATTGTATTTGCATTCTTATGAAATCATTATAAACACTACAAGAGCCATGTGTAAACTAGCAGCAACATCACCAAATAGATAGCATCCTGTTAAGAGTGAAAAATACAGTCTTGCACTTTTTCTCTGCTAAAAAGCTGACCCTACTCTTAAGAAGTGAAGGGCACCTGAATCCAAATGAGAGAGGCAATATGCATAAAGAAAATGGAGTTACATTCCCTATTCTAATAGGTGGCAGAAAATCTATAAAGAAGCTCTTTGTAAATTTGTTCACAAGGCATGTGAAAAAGCAATACTGCAGCCAAGGTAAATGCTACCCATACAGAAGATGAGCCTACCATGAGCTCATGTTCTAGAAGGGCTATATGTACTGCACAGTACAGTAAGAACATGTATATCTAAGGAGTACCACAGCCAAAAGGTGATGGCCTCCAGGGAATCCTTGCTGTCAGCTTTAATCCAACACAAATCCAGGCCTCCAAACCTCTGCAGTGCTGCTAAGCCTTCTTTCCAAACTCTGGAACTGCAGATTTTAAAGCATACTGTGTGGGGAATGGCTTCCTGTTGCATCAACCATATAATGCATACCTGGCCACAGGCTCTCCTTCCAGGAAGAAAAGATGGCCAGGCACTGAATATAGATCTCCTCAGCTGTATGGCTACACATAATGCCCAATGACAAATATGTTCTTTTTCTTTGTGGAAAATAGCCAGGTTATTTTAAAGAAGCTTGATATAAAGCCAAAAGCTGCAAGCCAACAGTTGAGGTTAATGGTCAAGCCCCAGGACTAGGAGAGAGGAAGCAAATCCATACTTCAGCTTTCCAAATGAGAGGTTACTTTAAAATGCTTAGAAACCATTTGGTTTGCCTTGTCTACTGACTGCAAAGTATGAAGTATGGAAGAGAGGAAAGATTTGCAGGTGTCTTTTGAGATTAATTTCTTTCTTGCAGAGTAAATATCAATCAGCTCTTCTCTCCTTCCTAGTTATGACAGACCACAGATTTTGTCCCATTAGTTGGGCTGGGTGTGGAAACTGTAAAGTTTTATAATTTGCTATTATTTGAACAAACATTTCATTAAAATGAAGCTCTGTTCCCCACCTCTGTGTAGTTGTTCCTAACTTGAAAAAAGATGCCATCAGGAAGTGACTTGAACATTTTAGCTGTAGCATATTGTTAATCAGATATATGCATTGTTTCTGGTTTCATAGCAGTTGTGCTCAGTATTTTAACAACATTTTGTAATACAAATAGAAATCAGTTCAGTCTGGTTTACTGCTCTGCAAAGGTACTTGTTCCCTACAATCAGATGAATTAGAATTGCTCAATTTTCACAATACTTCTAAGTTTTCAAAGTACCCTCAAGCTATCAGTGATCTTGTCATTTTCTAGCTCTTATGTGCCTTGTTCCTTGACTCTATAGTGGAATTTCACTATGACTTTTAAATCTCATTTTTTAACATCTAAATGCACAAGGGATTGAGGTTCATTTCTGGTTCTTGGGAGAGATTTCCTGGCTCTGGTTCTTCTGTGTTATTACATGTTTTTGAGGGTGGGAGCAAAAGGAAGAGTAAGGCAATTCCAAAAGCAGTCCCTTGGCACTACTCTGTATTTTTTTACTCTGATACTGTGATGACTTTGTATTTGTCTAATACAAGGCTTGAATTTCATCAGCCCTCCTGCTCCTGTGTTTTCACTCATCTCCTTTGCTGAGTGGTTGCTGTCATAAGCAACCTCCACCTTCGTGCAGAGAGTCCTATTGCAGATCTGCTTGTGATTTCTGGTGAGCTCCACAAGGGACTATGCTACAGTCCTCAAAGAATTCCCTCTTTCTGCTTGGTTCTGTCCTTCTCAGAGCCATGCTGCCATAGCTGACACTGCTGCTGCTGCTGAATGTTGCTGTAATGTATCTGTGTAAGGCAGGCTGATGAAGTAGTCATTGTAATTTTCAATTAGAAAAGGCAGAACCTTAAGCAAGTGTTTAAGTGCTAGAAGATTTATCTTCTTTTGATCAACCAGACTGAAATGTTTTGTATAAGGCCATTTGGTAATGTTCAAGGGTAACTTTTATTTTTTTTAAAGATCAATAAAAAAGATATTTTTTTTCGTGGTGGAAAAAGAAAAATTGCTGCCATATCTTTAAAAAAAAAAAAAGGAAAAAAGAAGGAGGCCTATAGATTAGAAAAAGGTCATTTCTAAACAGTGAAAGCACAAAAAGCATCTCCCTATTGAACTCTGTAGTTGGGGAGAAAACATTTTTGAGACTATTGCAAACAATCATGGATAAAGACACAGGTTCAGCCTCTGCAGAATGGCTCTAGTGATAGTCATTCAACCTCTTCAGGCACTGAAATCCTAAGAACAAAAGGCAAAGGACATCCAAGTGTAGTAAGTGAAAAAAGAGTAATAGATATTTTACATTCCAGGTTTAAAGAGAATGTAAAAATAAAAGAGAATAAGAAGTTAGCTTTTTATTCTTTTGGGCAAGAGTGTTGGACACTTCTGTAACTTCAAGGAAGTTTGTTTTCTGTGTCTGGAATGACTTTTTCCTTGAGTTTCCTGAGATTTTCCCAAGATGTATTTTTAAGGTTTAGTGGATAAAATATTTGCAGGTTCTCTTTCCAGCTTTACAGTGAAGGTATTGTAATAAATGCAGCACACATGCAAAACATCTGTCAGAACCTGACATTATTTCCTCTTTATAGCTTAGAGTGTTTTTTCATTAATTGGTTGTAAAATGAAAATCTCAAAAAGCATGTTCAAAATGCACAGTAAAACTCATAAATGCTTACAGGGCTGTGTTTGTAAGTGTGATTTTCATGCTGACATTTGAATGAGTCAAACACAAGCAGATGAAACAGAAATGTAGACAAAGTGTTGAAAAGTCCAAGAGTGTAATGCATTATTATTCTGTTTCACAGGTTACTCTTCAGGCATGCAACATGCTTTCAAGTTCAGGGTCCTTTTTAAAATGCCCATCATACCTGATAATGTCCTGTGAGCTGGTATGTGATGGGCTGTCCCAAGGCACATACCATGCTTACTTATGAGGGCATCTGAGGATTTTGCAGTGCTGTAAAGAAAGCAAAAGCTTTTCCATCAAACTACTAACTTACAAGTTTAAGTCTTTTGTCTGATTGAGACTCTGGACTGTCATAAAAGAGAGGTAAAAAAAACCTGTTAAAGAACTTCTACTGCTTTGAAAGGGAAAGACATTGAAAGTAGAATACTTTGACTAGTGTGATCACAGTATTGAAGTTGCTCCTGGGGTTTAAATGGAATCCAAACAAATCTCAGGTCTCTACTTTGGTGAGGTACAACAGACAATTAGTCCGATGACATAATTAATGGTTATTTGGCAGAAAGATGAGGTGTTAAAGGGAACCAAACTAACTTGATGTTATCAGCATTTAGATTTTCATGAAACTTGCATCTGTTTTGCAGATGCCTGTCCAATGCATAGAGTGAGCATTCATAAGAATTTGATTTGTTGTTTTTTTCACAAAACATCTATATATGTGAGAGATTTTGTTTCTAGTGGTTGTTGTGGATTTTTGTTTGCTTTTTTTATTTTTTAATTAAACCATTGATTTCCAAGGAAAGTAGCAAGCTAGCAAGCCTGTGTTAATGTGCTTTGGCTTAGTGTTTTTGAAGTAGACTACAGCACTGTCAGTAGCCCAGGAATGTAGTGACATACCAGATGATTTCCAGATTACAAAGTATGTTTGAACCCACTATAAAATTAGCTTTTCACAGGTATATAAAATATGATTTATTTTTTTAAGTGAAAATTCTTTCTAGTATTTTGCTTTCTTCTCTGTTTTTTTACCTTTTGGTAAAATTATCATTTAAGGAATATAATTTAGTAATTTGTCATTTTTTAAATAATTCTGAACAAATCCATTGAGTAAATTGTAATACAGAACAATTTTGATTGCATCAATGTTTGTATAACATCAAAAAGTGCTGTTCAGTCTCCTAGTATGAAAAAGTAGTGTATTAAATAAAAGGAAAGTAACTGTCTTTGCACAAATTCTACTTGCAGAAGGTTTGCAAAGATATGAAAAGTCCTATAATTTTATCTACTATATAAATTATCTCCATTCCTTTTGTTAGATAGTGTAACCACAGGTCATATTACAAACCTACGTACTGGTGTTCTATTTTCTCTTCCTGCTCCCTGCTTACTTGAAGTCCCAGATGGATGAAGTCAATGGAAAACAAGACTTAGAACATAATATTTGGTTCTTCCTTCTTTCACTTCTGCTTTCTCACTTTTTTTCCTGTTTATCATGTCATTCTCTTGATGTGTGAAAGTGGAAATAAGATGCAAATATATTATTAAATAGGTCAGCTGGATTTCAATATTCATTGTTGGGAGGTCAGCAAAGATTTCACTGAAAGTACTTGACAGAATCACTTAGTGATAAATGGTTAAAAAAAGCTCTTGTATTTTAACTTTTTGACCTAGAAAGTTAACAAGGTGTTTTGTAATCTAACAAAAATGTAAATATCTTCCTATTCAGAAATCTACAGATTCATGCAAGTACTTAGAGCATCCTTTTCACTTTTATGTTAAAGGCTATCTTTGTAGGTGTTTTTATATAATCCTGACATAAGAGTAGGCTGAAGGTATGTGCAGTGTCTTTCTAAGTTTAATTATCTTGCTATGCTTTCTACTTTATATAAGATACTCTATAAGGACCATGACCAGGATTTTGATTTGCTTGGGAAGTAGCTGTAAGTCTCTGTCATGTAAATGCTAAGGGTAAAAAAGTAAACAAAATTGAGGACAAAGAGTATGAAGATGCATTTCAAGGCACTGATACATCTGCCACATTAGTAAGTGGAATTAATCTGTATATCTGAGTATAGGAGAGAGAAGAAAAACAAGACCAAGTGTTTGGGTCACAGAAAAATCCCAGGGAGGAGGGCTACACACTTAGGCACTGACTGAGGAAGAGTCTTGGAATTGGAAAAATAAAATGCTTCTTTTTGAGTCCTGCCATTGTCAGAGAAATGGAGCTTTGTCTGCTCTTTACAGATGAACAGAATTGCTTGGAGGGGATACACAGCTCCATTGCCAGTTCTGCCTTCTAACTAGAATAAACTCTTAAGACTCTGAGTTTTTGGCTAACTGCTTGAACAGGAAAAGATAGGATTTTGCGTATTTTTCCTCAGCCTGGCTTGCCACAAACTGTTTCAGCTTTTGCATTGGTTACTTTCACTACCCACTTTTAACACAAAAACATTAGTAGATGTTCTGGTATAGATACAGCCTACAAAACCAGCAGTATTCCCTTCCAAATAGCTGCAAGTGCTGCCACTTTCTTGTGGGGTGGAAGTGTCTGCATCTTCACTTTACATATGCACATGAAAAAGTAATGCCTTTTCTAAGGTCCCACAGGAAATCAGTATCAAGGACCAAAATAAATGTGTGTATATGTACATAAATGCTGGGATATTCAGAGCACCCCTGCCAGCTCTGTTGGGTTGTCTGACATTTTTTCCCTAAACCCCGTTTTCCCTGCACACTGTGGAGGGGGCTGGGGTACCTGCCACCACCACCTTCTTTCCCACCCAGAGCTGCCATTGTGAGTCTGCCTGCTGCCACCCCTCCTTCTCCCAGTGGTTTCCTGGTGCCCCCCTGCTGGTCATTGAAAGGAAGGGAGACCAACAATTTGAACTGTTTTCTGTTCTGTTCTGCTGTTTACGTTCTATACATATATATACACCTCTATATATATACTCTTTCATAAAATTCTTGCCTCTTTATAAGCCTTCTGGTCTCACATTGCTAAATTTAAGATAACCTGTACAAACCAGGACAACTTCTCAGATCCTTCCCATGCTGCTCAATATTTCTTCTGTACAGTTGTAACACTGCTTTATTGCAATGTGAGAGAGTGAGAAGGATAAGGGGCAGCCGTGGTGCTTCAGTGTTCATAACTGCAAAATGCAGTCTGTTGCTGGATTAGAGCTGCAGGGGAAAAGGGTCTCTGCTTGCAGCTCGGGTCTAGGAGCCTCACAGCAGCAAAAACAGTGACAACAGTGGCAAGCGTCAGCTCTTGCCAGGTATGACACTGAAACATGAAAGTTTTAAATGTTGTAAAGGCAGACCCCTAAGACTGGGGCTTCTCTGAAGTTAAAACACAAAATACAAATAAGAATGTGTCTGAACAAAAGGTGACCAAAGAAGAGAACTGTGATAGTTCCAGATTCTGTAAAATGCAGCAGCTTTAGAATAAATCTGACCTGATAGTGACCTTCAGAATAGGTTGATCTTCCCAGAGGACCTTCCTAATTTGTACCTACAATGAACACATCATCTCTATAACTGATTTCTGCATTTGAATTATGCCATGTTTGTTCCATTATATGATGAAATACAGATGTATTTCCAGACACACCAGGAAGCTATTTCTAAATCATCTTTGGCCCTGTTGCTGACTAAACAAAGTGATTCCAGGCTTTCAGGATTTAAAACAGGTTCCTATCTAAACAGTTGTTGAGGGTTGCTTTATAGAGCCTGTAACCACAGAGAAGAGTTCTGCTATTTCACAGGGTGCTTGCCCAGCACATGTAGAAAATTAACATGTAGAAATGGCTTATGCTAGCCATTTTCTCCCACAGTTTTCAGAAGCTTTAATCTGTACTATAGTGTGCACAGACCTCATACTGACAAAGAAACTGAAACGTATGCCTTTCTAACCATATGTTCCTCATGTTCCTTCTAGCAAGGCAAAATACCTTTAATATAAGCTTGGTTCCCAGGACTGCTTTCAGAGAGGTGGCTCTTAAAAATTTCCAAAAATGGAGTTGCAGCACCTCTAAGGAGAAAACTGGGACTAACTTCACCTGTAGGTAGTTACCTATAGATTTCTATGGTTAGCAAAGTCTTCTGTCTTTGGGGTTATCTATTGATCATCCCTTGATCATTGTTAGGGATTATCTATTGATCATCCCTTTATCATTGTTATTCCTTCCTTCATCCTTCTGACAAACACTGCCCTGAGCAGCTGTACTGAAGTGGTATCTTATGAGAACTTCTTTATGTTAAAATAAAGAGGTAGTTTTGTCTTCAGTATATTTAAGCAATATTTATGTCTCGCATCAATGTATGGAGTATCACCTGTGTGGCTAAAACAGTAGCATGTCTATTCTGCATTACCACCATTTACGCCTTGCTTTTATCAGCAATGGTGCTAGGATCATCTTCTGCTTCACCTTACTGAACCTGTGCATTTACATCTGTGTTTAGAAGTCCCTGAACACATTCCTCTCCTGTTATATTATTTCTTATGGGGAAAATCTATTTGCTATCTGTAGAACCACTAACCATTACATTTCTCAAGAGTGTGGTAGGACATTGGTATATCTGGCTAGAAAAACAAGTTAGTTCTTCTAGAGTGTTTAGACCAGGTTATCTCAAACTGCTGAAAAAATGCAGTTGCTCCTTTCAAAAGCAGTGAGATTCCTTCTCTCTGACAAGAATAGGAGCAGTAGGATGATTTTCCCGACTTAATTCTATCCTAATCCTGTCTCCCTGTTTTGGGGGAAAGGAAGAGCTGTCAGTTTTCATGGCTCTGGTGATATTTTCTGATTACACCTGTGTTCCAGTTTTCCTCCAGTTATTGGGCCATCTTGCTCAATCTAACTCAATCATGATCCGTGTGAGCTTGGATTAAATACAGTTGTTGGTTCCCATAGTAAATACAACTCTGTATTAAGTGTGTATAATTATGAGAAGCTAAGACTTTCTTCATGACGGGAAGCATGCTGGTCACTCAGGAGTGTCGAGTACAATTCTGTCACTTGGGCTTGGATTGATTATCTCTATGCTCTCTCCCTTCTCACTGACCTGGAGCAGCAGTTCTGACCTCCAGCATGCTCTCTGCAATACACTGGCCATCTGCAATTTGAACTGTCTGCTGTTAGGGTATGATTTGTGCTTATGTTTGCAAGACAGGCTACTGCAGTGCTGTTTCCCTGGCTTCTTAAGCATTTTTCTGTACATAGCTGGAGAATCATGCCTGAATACTGTAGAAGGCATATGTATGTCAAACTCCAGTGAGGACCCTTGAAAAAACAGCCACCATCTTCCTTCTAATGTGATCAGAAGGGGACCATAAGAGTTTGAGTCTGCAGGGCATGTTCTGAAGGGAGTTGATAGCTTGGGGGTTTTAGTTGACTTTGATATGCTATACCTGCATTACCTCTTTCACTTCTGAAGGCTTAGATCTTGTCTGAAATGGTTCCATGTCCTGGCTGAGCATCACCAGGGAACCCTAATCCAGCACCATTGTGAATGTGACACTGTTAGATATGGTGCCAGAAGGTGTATGTGTTTCAGGAACAGCTGAAGCAGCTCTGCTCTGGAATTCTTACAGGTGACTTATCTTGTATTGCATCCTTACAAAAGGCCTTTCTACCTCTTGATGCAGTTTTATCCTTAGTTCATGATGTGGTTTTGTAAGGCTTACCTGATGCCTCTGGCTTTCCATAATCATTTGGCTTTATATGGATGGTAGTGATGAAAGGTTAGAAGAGTTAAATCACTGGAATAAAAAAAAAAAGTCAAAAGTTAAAAGGAATTAATTTATAGCTTGATGAAATGCATTTTGCATTACTTTTGTGATATATCAGGGAAAATATATGAATGAAACATCAAAAATCTGATTAAATGCAAAAGGTTATATACTTGATTTTCAAAATCTGTTTTCTAAAACAAAGACAGAAAATGTCATACTTGCAGTGAGTGATACCACTGTCAAGATTTAGAGTAAAACTTTGTGCAAGTACAGACTCAAATGACCCATTTTTAGTGCTAGACAAATTTTCTCTTTGAAATTTCCTATTGGGGTATTTTCTCTTCAAATACTCTTCTCATCTGGAACTTCTACAGTAATTCAGCCTGACTAAAATAACAGTTTGGTTTAAACCACATGTATTATTGAGAGAATTACTATTCACTTTACTGATTGATACATAAGAGTAGCACATATATAGAAATCCCATTCCACATCTACAACATTGTAAAAACTCTGCTTTTTTTTGTTGTATCATTACCCACAGAAAAATTTATAGGCATGTTCAAGTGGGAAAGGAGAGGCCACTGGTATTGGAATGTATGTGACTCCTTCAAGCTGTCAGTATCAAAACTCTCAGTGAAAACAAACAGATCAGATTGCATACAGTATAAAAGAAGCATGCATCTTTATGTACATGGGGGCATGCATGAATTTCAGACTTTTTGAGCTTAAATAGCATTAAAGCTCAACTTTACTTACTCCTAATCAGGTTGACAGCACATGCCCTGAGCTAAGACAGTCCCCTCAACAAATCATTGCAGGGAAATGACTAAGCGTATGGTCATCAACTGATGCCATATTTTCCTCACAACACCATCAGCAAACAGATGCTTTATGTAATCAGAAATTCCTGCTTACTAACAGAGAAATCACAAATATGACACATTGCCCAACATTTGGGCTTTTTTTTTTTTTTTTAAATTACAAAATGGCTACAGGGATTTAAAATATGTAGTATAAAACTAGTGAGTCACTATTCATTGTGTAATTTTCCTAAAAACTTGGAGCCTAGTCACCATTTCCAGGCCCTTTCTCCTATCTTATTAAGTGAATATCACTAATATCCCTTTAGAAATAAGGTTGTAATATAACCTTTTTTTGGTATCCTGCTGACCTTATTAGCAAGCCTATGTAGCCTTGTTCCTTACACCTTTGTCCATCTTTGAGGCCTGGCCCATTCCATTACCACACCCCTTTTCAGAGAGCTGGCAAGTCTCTTATTTAGAATGTCCTGGTTTTCACAGATTTCAAATTCTCTTCCTTGTATGTAGACAGGACATGCATCTGGACACTGACCCTTTCTTCCCAGAGGAACAGGGTTTCCTCAGGACCTGACACATGTGGAAAAGCCTCTGAAACTCTTACAATTTACTTTATCTAAAATACATACTACAAGCTTTTTTTTTTAGGAACTACAAATTGCTTCTGAGGACACGTGATAAAGTTCACTCAAGCAGTGGCAGGTGAAAGCAGGCAGTCTAACCAGCATGGCCACTAACATGCCTCTCAACAGCTCTGCAATGTGATGTGTTGCAATATTTCACTTGTTATGCACAAGAGCATATAATGGAATTGACTACAAATGTTGTGATTGTTCTTACACACTAGCTGGTCAGGTGTTGCCGTTTGTTATGGTAGCACAAAGTGGGTCCAGTAGAGGTCAGGTCTTTAGAGAGGTAAATATTACCAAAAAAAACCCCACAAACCACCCCAAAACAGTAAAAGCAAAGCTAAATGTGTGGATAAACATAAAAATATATAGGAACAGGAAAAACAGAAACAGCAAGGGGATTGATGGCTAGAGGTAGAAAATTCATCTCTTTTTTTCTCCTTTAACACCTGCATACCTCCCAGTTTTTCAGGGACATGTTTGTGTATTCTGGAGTCAAAATATTCACTTAATTGATATTCTGATATCAATATATGATCTCAAAAATATGATATCTAGCAATAATCATAGACCTTTCCTTTAGTTCTGTCTAACAACTTGTGCATTCTTCAGTCTAACTTCAAGCTTTCCGAAGAACTAGAACAACATGTTTAGCAATCTTCCTTTTATCCTTTTTGAACTCTCAAATCTTCATCTTGGGTAACCATCTGGATTCTGTGGTCCCTTCAAGCATGTTCTGGTTGTCGTCCAAACTGTAAGCAAAGACTTTAAACAGTAGGATGTTTTCTCAAATTCTGGAGACAGACTTACAGTTGGTGTAAGCATCCATAAAACTTCTGTTCTGTCGCCTACTTATGTCTTTTTTTTTTGTTGCCAAGTCACTTGCAAAACACTCTCCTCATGGAGAGTGCGGAGTACTTATGTTTAAGATGGTTTTGCTTATGTGAAGCTAGCCTTTAGTTGAGTAAGTCCCAATTCTTCATCCACACTGTTTCTTCTGTGTTTGCACACCTACGTTGGGCACAGTCCAGTCCTTTCTCATGTCCTGTCGTTCAAGCACCTTTTCTTCCTGGCTGTCAGTAATACAAATGTCAAACAAGAGTGAGCTGACCTCAGAACCTTCTGGCTCCCCAGTAGGTAGCAATATACCAGCTTGAAATACGTCAAGTATCTATCATTACCCTTGGCTTGCAGACCTTCAAGAAGCATCTTTCACTACCTCTGGCAGACTGTCTCTTACAAGGTATCCTGAAAATTAATGCCGAGTTGTTTGGATAAGGGAACTGTGACATTCAATAATTCTATTGAGCTTTCGGTGAGCTGGTTTTCAGTGTTTTAATACAAGAATCACAGATGTAGTCTGGCCTGCTTTTGCCTTTTTTTTAGAATCCTGGTTGATTATTGGTCAGCATTTTTGTATTTCATCATAAATTCCTATGTAGGTAATGCTTTAAGTAATTTAACTGAATCCACAGGCAGATTTATATTTTTTAATTGCTAAGCCTCAGTAACTTGGCTATTTTCTTCTTTCTTAATTGTTCTATGTGTATCTTAGAAGATTTCCTTAGCTTGAAAAGAGCTGTGGAAGGGAAAACCCTTTGGCCTGTTGGCCTGACATTGGAGACACAAATTTGAATATCACATCAGATGAGCTGACTTCTTACTGGTCTGTCATCCTGGCAAGTTCTTTGTCTTCTAATGGTCTGTCATCCTGGCAAGTTCTTTGTCTTCTAAAACGTTGGGGTTTTGGGATGTGGAAAATTATCTTGTCTGTACTTTTCATGGCCATGTGGTATTAAAAGACAGACAACTAACAAGGGAACATCTTTACAAGAGGGCAAAGAAGCGTTTATACCTGTGGGAGATGACTCTCTTCCCCTCTCTCTTTTTCTCGCTCTCACACACATATGCGCACACTCAAGGTGAGCACACATACGCACAACACAGGACCTGAGTGATCAATGCACCTGCTGGGCCAGGCTCCTGCTAAAATCACAAGTGAGTTCTAACAAAACAGCTGCCTCTGTGGCCTCCTGTAGCATGCTCTTCAGGACATGGCAAACACCTAAAATCATGTTTTGTTTGCATCCTAACTGAAACAGCATTAAAGGGGGAAATGGGAATTCAGAGCTGCCAGCTACAGTATCTCTGCTATCAGTTCACCAATAAGGCCTAGTACAGACCCGCAGAGCCTCTGGATAAATTGTATTTTCCAAGGGTTAATTAAGCTGTCTTGAGCTTCTGCATGAAGGGGAACAAACTGGCACTTGCAGCGTTTTCTGAAACCTGCTGTCGACATTACAGTCCCTGCTGCTTTTAGCTGTATCGATCCGATGCCTGACCTGTGAAATCCTTGATGGCTGCTAACACTGGAAGCTTACTGGAGCTTTCCAAGGGAGCTTCAGGACAGCTTGTGTAGTCAAGTACAATTACCTGTCCCTCCAGGAGAGCCAATTAGTTCACAAAGAGCTGGAGCAGAACAAATGTTTTGTGTGTGATTTCAAATCTTTAAAAAAAGCTTTGTTCTGTCTGATTCTTTTGTTTCTAATTTTATGATTATTGCTCCATTCATGACAATCCCCACTGTATTTTATTACATGTCTCATAAAGGACTATTTGGGCATGAGAAAACAGATTTACCGTTATTATTATTATTTTTATTTTAACAGAAAGAAGTATCATGTGATGTAAAAGCCAGCTTTAGTACTTTTAAATATCAAGGGCCTAAAAGTAGAATGCTCACATATGGAATATTTTTCAGAGCCTTAGATTAATGTGTTTAAGACTGACAGCATATGTAGATATTTGTGCTGTAGTTTTTATAGCACATATATGTATATATAGTTATACACAGATCTCACTCTAAATTCTGGGTCTCAATTTTCTGAAAACGAGAAGACTGCAACTGTTGTACAAAAAACCCACCCCATAAGAAGAGTAGAAATTGGTCACCACGTATGTTATAACCCAGTTAATGCAGTATTTATAACTTTTTAAAGTAGAAATAAGATAGTGTAGCAAAATTTAATCTTCGTTATTCTAAATAACCTTACTACTTGGCTCAAGTTGTATAGAGGTAACAGAGCAGCATTGGCTCAGTAACAAACCTCTTCAATTAATCTGAACTAATAATTCAAATAAATAAGGCCCCAATAATTTAAAGGTCAGCTACAGTGGACTGAGTCCAAAATATGTCATTTTTCTGCATATAAATCAGATTCCTATTGCAATCACCTTTGCTATAATGTGTCGGAAGGTTATTGGCTGGTGGTGAGACATGTCCCCAGGGTCAGTGATTATGAGTTTTGTAGGTATTGCAGAGCCCATAGCCTGTTGCTGTCAATGGAGTCCTTGGGGTTTCAGTTTTTTTGTTTTGTTTGGGTTTGTTTGTTGTTGTTTGTTGGGTTGGGTTTTTTTAATCTTCTCACAGAAGAGGGAGAGAGAGTAGATCTCCTTGGCTTCCTGTTTCAGGGCTGAGGGTTCGTTGACACATCCATTACATTTGGATTCCTTCCAATCCTAAGAACTCTTGGCACTGCCATTCTGCTTGAGAAATGGAAGGAAGGGGAGTGGGATGCAGACCTTTTCATTTCAAGGTCACTGGTTTGATGAGGTCTGGGTTAGCAGTGACCAGAAGTTATTACTGCATGATGACTGTTTTGGTTTCCAGTGTGAAATGAAACAAAGGTCTTTTAGTCCAATTCCCAGTTGAAGAATGTTCGTAGTGCAGCAACCACCATGACGACTGACACTAATTGGCACTCTGCTTAGCAGTGATAGCAGATAGACCAAGGATGGAATGGACATTAAGAAGGATTTATATTCTAATTCTTTTTGGTTGTCCTTCCAAAGGAGGCTTGAAACACTGCAGCACAGCAGTGGGGAGACATAACCTGCTGTCTTCATTTACTATACAGGGTGTCCTGTAGGGGATACAGACTCCATGCTACCTAATTGGCAATTCTCACTTGTAGGAGAAAATAAAAAGTTGATTCACTGGACAGGTACATGTAACATATTATTTTATCAGAGTAAATGGTAAAAACATGTTGGGTTTTTTTTTTAACCAGAGTAAACTACCATGTAATTTGTTAGAAAATTGGAAACACTTCATAGCTGAAAAAGAATCTTCAGTCAGTCCTTATGCATAAGACTTCCGTGCTCATGTACTGGTGAGGACTTTGTGAAAGATGGAGTTTCCAAGCCTTTTGCTAAAGCATGAGAGGACTCAGAAAATGGCTTTTGCTTACCTCCAGAGTTTTCTTTTATTGTTACTGTGTCACTAAATCACAGGCATCGATTTAGGAGGAAATCTAAGTTTAGCTTAAGTGCTTTTGCCAGCTCCTTTCCATCAGCTTTAGGAACATGTCTTACCTGTTGAATTGGATGTGTTGTGATACAATAGGACATGATAGAGACTTTAGGAGAGCAATCCACTGCAGGAGTTGCTACACTAAGATTTGCTGTTGTCAGGAAAGACAGCTATTTCACCAATGATGTCTGTAGTCTTTGAAGCTCTTTTCAGCATGTGCAGGTCAGCATGTGGTCACTTCTTTTCATTGCATCAGGGTGCATGCATCCATCCTGCATAGGCAGGCAAGGAGGATTGTCAGTGTATTTGACATCTGTCCTCCTGGTTAGGATGGAACATCTTGATAAAGAGATCCAGGAGTGTCTCATGCTGAGGAACG
The DNA here is from genome assembly GCA_024611195.1 of Ceyx melanurus. Classification (NCBI taxonomy): domain Eukaryota; kingdom Metazoa; phylum Chordata; class Aves; order Coraciiformes; family Alcedinidae; genus Ceyx; species Ceyx melanurus. The sequence goes on from JANHGL010002835.1 coordinate 24,854, forward strand.
TTATTCTTACATTAAGCTTAATGAGGCTGTGTCAGGCATATTCGTGGCAGAGAGCCATCCAAAGCAGGAAGGATTATTGCAGTGTCTTCCCTAGTTGTGCTTCTGCCAGGTTCTCTGACTTCTAGATGCCTCAGTGAAGGTAAAAAGCATGGACTGTGTTAGAAATTTATAGATTGGATTGACCAAGTGCATAGAATTGACATTGCATAGAATCTGGAGGACTAAGATTTATAAATGTGCCTGATTAACCCTCAGGATGGTGAGACAAGGTGGTTACCAATTGGAGGGACACTAACTCACTTTCAGAGATTTCCAAGAAAGCTGCTTGCAATGGCAGAGCAAGATGATCCTGCAAAGAGAGAGGCATCACACTTTCTGGGTGGGTTTTGTTTGAACTAACAGTGCCCACAACTGCTTTTCAGACTATGGTCTTAACAAATGGTTTGTGAAGGAAGGAGCCACGTGAAGAAACTTTATCTGTCTTCCACTGGATTATCTACATCCTGCACTAGGTATCGACAAATGCTTGAACCTTTGTGCATTATGTGCTCTTGTACTAACTGTGCTGAGCTATAAAATGATCAATTATTTATATGGGTAGCATAGCAAGCCTGAGTGGCATTTCTGTAACCTGGAGCTTTGCAATTAATAAATAAAACCATTCCTTCTACTGTCAGTGGCCTGTATCCTTGCTTGCTGAGCTGCATGCTGGGCAGCCAGGAGAGGAGTTCTAGGGGCACAATGCCATATACTTGCTTTGCTGGTGTATTTACTTGGCAGCATAGTCAATATTATCTACCTTGTTTAGAAGAATAAAGATGTACTGTGAAAATCTCTACAGCAATAGTAAATGAAGCCTTATTTTGTCATTTGCTAAGGAAACATCATCAATCATAATGCAGAAAGCCTTCAGAACGATTCCTTTCTCTTCCCTTCTACTTCATACCAAGTCCAGCAAAATTCCACAATGTGTTGGGTAGGAAACACAAGGTTAGCAGTAAGGAGTGTTAACCACCGCCAAATGCTGCAGTATTCCTTGCAGTGTTGTGACTTTTGTGCTTTGGGTCAGGGTTAAGCACAGTACAGCAGCACTTTCAAACTGACTTACGAGTATGAGAAGCAGCAAAGGAGGTAATCTTGTGAAGGGTCAGCAAAAGCAAAGTAATAAGGTATATCTGTGTGTGGGAGGGAAGTGTTTGATGTGTTGGTGGTACATGTAAGAGACCAAGTGAAATCTTCTTACAGGTAACATTCAGCACTCAATCCTAGAAGTTCATTTGTGCCTCTTTAGGTTTCTGATTCAGGCCTCTCTTAGGAGAGGGCAACATGTTAGGGAAAAATAAGGAATTGCTACCACCAAAATGTTGCAAATTTTCACTTACTATGTTTTATCCCCTCAGGAGTCTGGTTCAGAAATCTTAGCCGTTCTTATGTTCTGTATGCAGGGAGGGAAAAGAGTGGCAGCATGCCAAGAAAACCATCAAAAGCATGTGCAGAAATGCTTTCTGTGACATCCAGGTGCAAAAGGCTACCTGTCCCCCATTGTGCTCTGGTACAGTGAGTAAAGCAGACTGCTTTTATTCAGGAATGCAGACTGCTAAGGCTAAGTCCTTTTCTCCCATATTAGGAGAGTTGAAGAGTCAGAGGTCTCGCATTCCTATGAAATTGAGCATTTACTTGGGCTACAGCACAGAATTGAAGCATTCTGGTACTGAGAGGTGCAAAAAATCTGATTGGTGCCTTTTGATACGTGCTCATTCCCACGCCCAGTCCAATGACATCAGCACCCAGTCTAGGCTGGAGCCTTGGTGCTTCCTCTTTTGGACTTGGGCTTTTTTGTTTGGCTTTTTTTCTCAGATTGGATTTCAACCTGCAGGTTAAACCTTCTAATGTTTAAGCAGTTCACACATCTTTTTATTCTTTTACTACAAGAAAAAACAACAAAATCCAAACTTCTGCTTTTCTGTAATTACTTAGAAACTTTAGTTTGAATATTTCAACAGGATGCCTGACTGAGGAAATCTAACATAGAGCTGAATAGCTCTCATGGAAGAGAAGTACCTGTGCTCCAAAGCCCTACTGAGCCACTGGAAGGGGTACCTGGGGCACATACTGTCCACTTGATACAGGCTTGCATTAAATTTGTTAAACTATGCAACTAGAAGTCCATATGCTAAGCACATGCGGTGAGCTAAGCTAGCTGTGTAAGGAAAAATCTGCTTAAAGTGTAAGCATAACATAAGCCAGGATGCTTATACAGTAATTAAACATTTTTGTTCATCCCTCAGCATTAAAACAGTTTTAACTTTCCAGGTGCAAAGATTTCATCCACAATAATAATATGCTCCATGGCCACAGAGGTGGTCACATTATAAAAAACAGAAAACCCCAAACCAAAATAAAAAATGACCAACCCCCCTATTGCATAGCCTAGAGTGTACCTAGTCACCATTGCAGCTCTCCAATAGTCTTGAGGGGAAAAAAAGAAAATAATTTAGGCAGATTATAAACCATTCTTCAAACATCTGTGAAATATCACTATCCACAAAATGCTTGGGCTTTAATTGTTTGAAACGCATGTCTTAAAATGATCCTTCTGAAAACAACTTTGACATTTTTATCCTTTTTTCTTTTCTATGTAAGCAACATTTTTATGTTGTAACAACAACAAAAAAATCCTACAGCATTGTCAGAAGTGCTGTGTTCCACTTTATGAACCATGCAGTAATGGCTCTGCCAAAGTGTATGCAGAAGTCTCTTATTGACTGCAAAGACATTCAGTACCGATTGACTGTGAACTAAAGCACCATTTTCATTCTCATACCAGCATCAAGATGATATCCTATTTGAAACTCTGATTTGATTGATACATCTCAGCAGCAGGACACTTAGACATTTATGTTATAAAATGAAAATGAAATATTTTATGTCACCAAACACAACAGCCTGGTATGCAGTAGTTAAAATCCAATGAAGTCCCAATCCTGTAGTTACTAAAATACCCAGAATCTTGCATTTTTATTATGAGAGGGCTTCCAGGAAAATGTTGTCAAGTTAAAATGGTGACTAGTCAGTATTTGTGGCTTGCAAAGGCTGCTCAATATGGGTAAGCAGTTGCATAAACAGCAGCTTGGAATACTGGAGATCCAATTCACCCATTTTTCAAGTTGAAAACTGTATTTTACAAGCGTGTTGACCTATTAGAGTTCAGGTAGACACATTTTGTCCTTTGCTCAACACAGGGATATACTTTTGAAAAGTATTTCCTAAAAATTTTTTAATAACATACTTTTAGTAAAAGGTAGATGATTTTTGAATTCTTCATGTTTTTTAAGGCAAATATCTGTCTACTAATCTAGAAAATACAGGAATATATCCTCTCAGCATTGCAATAATCCATTGCTAATATTTTTAAAAGAAAAAAAAATAAAGGTTGTTTCAACTTTTTATATGAACTGCCCATCTTGACAAGTTCTTAACTTCATTATATTGTGCCTCATTAGTACTTTAAAACCTGCTGAAGCTAAACTGCAGCTTACTTGCCTATTAGTTCAACCTTAGGCCCATCAGTAGAGCATTACCCAATGTCTTGGGAACAATTAAGGCATGCCTTCCCTACCAAACAGTTTCTAAGTGGACAAAACATACTTAACAGTAGAGTTTGTGGCACACAGAATGGAAATGCAATGAAAACTACTGGGAATATGCATTAATCCTAATGCTGAACAAGTTCCTAATAACTCACTTGAAACTCCTGGGGATATAGTATCAAGTATGTACTCTCTAAATGCTACTAATGAAACATTTACAGTCTACAGTGATAAAAGGGAAATAGAAGAGTCTGTGGCTAGTTAAAGGGCTACTTGAACAACACCCAAAATGCAAACTTAAGATGTACGTGATTATTGATCTCTTCAGCAAAAAGACTTTATGAATAATATTCATACCATACCATTAGAAGCTAAAGTAGCCTGGGAATTAAGCATCAGCAGGAGAGCAATTGATGGATTTAGACAGGTCAGACAATGTCATTCTAAAAGCAGCTAATCAATATGGACAAATGTGTCAGAAAGGTGATTTGAAAAATGACTTTATAATAAGGGAGTGAAAAAAAAAAGCCAGGTTACTTGGGTTCACATTTTTTGCCTCCCTCAGAATTATATATTATTGAAACAAGGTTGTTAACTGTTTCGTATTTCCAGAAGCAATAATAAGAAATTAAACTGAAAAACCGTGAGGGCAAAGCTGCATTTCCACCCCACTGTAGATGAGTGAACAGGCTGATACCAGGGGAATTTTGCTCTGTATAGCTGCTGTGGCCTCCCTGTTGCCCAGTTTTGCAACTGGACCATACATTATCCCATCTTATTTGAATCCTTTTTGAAGTTGCAGATTTAGCACCAGAATCTGTGTGGATTTTATTGCAAAGGGTTGTTCCAGCACTCTTGAGATGGCAAAACCTTTCTGAGCTGGATTTTTTTCAACAGAAGATCTGCAATGGTTTTAACTTTCTAGCTTTCCATCAGCTTTGTTCCTGTTCAAGTGGTTCAAAGTGGTCAGAGGGATGCCACTTCATTTCCAGTTAGACTTCTTGAGGCGTTGACTGCCAGCCATTGGGTACTGCTAAGCTTTTGTTTGTCAGATTTTAAAGTGTGCCACATTAAAGAGTGGTGTTATTTGCTCTTGGGGGTCAACCATAACCTATCAGCTGCCTGAACAGCACGCACAGGTCTATCAGAGCTTGTTTAACTCTAGACACTTAGCCAGGCTTCTCACTGGCATCTATTTGTCCCTAGACCACAAGGAAAATCTAGTGACTAATGCTCAGGGCTCCAGGTTAACGTTAAGTAACTGTTTCTGCTTCTGACAAAATCTTCCTATGTGACCTATTGGCCATGTAACCAAACCTGTCCTTTGTTGCAATTTCCCCATTGGTAAAATAAGTAGAATAGCCCTTTGCTGCTTGAAGTTCATACTTATGAACTCCCCTGAGGTAGTCCAATGGAAGGAATAAAAGAAAAGGTTTACAAGTACTTAGTGGATTGCTATTATTTCTGCTTTTGTCAAAGACAATGGCTACCTTCCAAAAAGGTAGGAAAAATAGATTGTTCAAAAGCAATGGATGTGGAAGTTGAGAAGCAATTTCTTGTTCCTTTTAGTCTTTGCTGTCTCAGAAAGCACTGCTAATTTCATCAGTCTCTCTGAAATTCTTCTCTATCATCTTTCCCTGTGTGACTTCCCTCTCTTTGATCCTGTGGTTCAATGTGTCAGCTGAGAGATTGTTTCCTTCCCCAAAATGGCCTTTCTTTTTGAGGCCCATCTGTGATATGTCACTTGAGCAGGAATTTCTGTTTCAAAATCCTGCAAGTATTGTACCGTGTCTAAGATGATTCTCACTGTGCTCCTGGAAGAAGAAATACTAACTTGGGTATCATCGGTAACTTCTTGACAGAGATTTTTATTACCCTTTGAAAACATTCTCGTGTCATGACTGCGGATGAATGCAGTCAGGATGAATGTGGTCTCTTCTATGCCTGCAAAAAGGAGGGCTCTTGGGGAAGATTGTCCATTGCCACCCTCTGGGCCTTCTGGGGAGGAATGAATGGAGTCATTGTAATGTGTTACCACCATCTGGAAGCAATTGGAGGCAGGGTAAATGATGAGGAGCAATGAAGTCACATTCAATAGGCCTTGGCTTGTGTAGGTACTAGGTCAATAGAGGGCAAATACATTTCAATGTAAAAAACAAAACCAACAACAAACCACAAGGCCAATAAGTACAGTTGGGGATTATTTACTTACCAGGACATTTGTACAGTATGTTGATGAGGATAAGGTTTTTGTGGGTTGCAGTGGGTCAGTGAATAAAACAGGCAAAAACCTCTAATGTATGTGAATACTGGTGCCATGGTACTTACAGGAATGGACATTGGTTCAGAGCTATCATACACAAACCTTTTGCTGATAGCTACCTGTTTAGTAGACAGATTTGTGTTTACTGAATTCTGGCCTTTTGTTTAAGGACTGAAGAAGATTTATCTGTGGTGAGGTGCAGCTTATGCCCAAGCATTGATTTTACCCTGGAGAACAGGCCTTTCGGCTCTAGATCTGAGCTGGAGCTAAACCTTAGGTACAGTCCTAGAGCTCATAACGAAAACCTAATCTCCCCCTCTTCTTCTTTTCTTCCCCCTTGATGACATAGTTCAAGAAGTTTGGCTTCAAGGTTCCTGTTTCTCCCGTTGCTGTTGGTAATTATTTAAATAGCACAAACTCCCTAGAATGTGCAGTATTTACCCTATTTATTACAAGATCGTCAGTAGCTGGTTGCATTAGTTTTGTGATCAAGTTCAGAGGAAAAGCTGTTAGGAATATAATTTTTTTTCTTTCCTCCATAGTCCTGCCTCTTTGGCATGGGTGCTCACAGCAATTCCCACTAGTAGCAATAGGTAACGAATAGGGGTTTTTCTTTGTTTAATGCTACTTCAGCAGCACAAGGTCAATGCTTCTTTCCCTCTGGTTTTCCCACCTCAAGAGAGTAATATTTTGAACAGCAATCCCCAGTGTTTAGAGATATGATGTCCCCCAGACCTGAAGCTCGTCTTTGCTGCTAAGAACAAAACTGTATTCTCCATAGTGCAACGTGCCTGTGATATTAACCCTGTAACCCCCTGAGCTCCCCTCACCATCTGCAAAACTAGATCTGGAGTCTGTTTACAAATCATCGTGATATTCCCAGGAACACTGTGTTGTAAAACAACAGTTTGTCTGGAATGTATTTTGATTTTTCAAAACAGTTTTATCTTGAAAGCAATCCTGTAAGCCTTATCAAGCAAAGCCCTAGTTCCAACGTAGCCGTTTGCTGAATTAAACAGCGCTAAACATTTAACATTCTAAATGAATTAGGCTGGGAGATGTGAAGAAAGCTGAGCTTTAAGATGAAATGTAGGACAAACTCAAAAGGATGTTTTGCCTGTTTCATTCAGCATTAGTATCTTGTCTATAGGCTTCCCTTTGAAATAATCGGTGAACATGGTTACCATATAATTAGCTGAGCAGTAACTTAGGTGTTTAAAAATATTTTTTCAGGTGCTTTTTTGTATTCATGATAGCTTCTCAACACCAAAAATCAATCTCAATCAAAGCTGCTACTGAGTTTATCATAAATTATCATGAAAAGGTTTTCTACTGAGTAGATGGTTAATTACTATCTAATTTGAATAATTTTGCATATTAATGAGAAATGAATGAAAATCATTTTTAGATTTTTAACTTCAGCTGAGAAACCCATGGAGATAATGGCCCCCTTTTAAGATGCATGTGATCCTGTTACTAAAGTAGACTGAGAATTTTTTTCATTTACCAACTTGTTTTAAATTGATTAATGGATTAGCGTTTTTGTCATTAATAAACTATATCCGAATGAAAGACAAGTTCATTATTTGACTGTGTGGCCTTATATCTGCTGCCAGAAAAAAAGTAACTGACTGAAAACAGATTAAGGCTTTGCTTAGGGAGGATGTAGCCTCGCACAATCCTTTGTAAATGCCAGAAAGCCAGAAAAACGCAAAGTTATGCAGAGCTGGTTTGAGGTAGGTGATGATTTCTGGGCTTCGCTATGTGAAACGTGAAAAGGTATCACAAACATAACCTCCTTTCTTCTCCTCAGCACCCACACCTGACTGCAAGTGGGCAAGAGCCCTGCCTGGGGAAAATGGGGATGCAGCCCTCCCTCAGGGCTGCAAAAGGTAATAGAGATATTTTGCCACTGCAGTTTCAGCCTGGTGGGTGGAGCAGCCTTTGTGCTTTCAGTGGGCTCTGGTGAAAGGGGGAAGGACCAAAGGAGCCTTGTGGGTAGCTCATCCTGCATTGCTCTGCCTTCAGGCTTCCTAATGCATCAGTTTACAGGGAAATTAGCCAAATTACTGCTGCTCTGTTGCCTCATTGGATCAGACCAGTTCTGCATCAGCAGCGAAATGTGAGACTCAACATAAATTCACACAGCAATGAGAGTGTAAGGCCATTGGAAGTTGGGGACATAAATGACAGTAGATCTGAGTGCTCTTCAAAGCTTCTGCATTTTATGTTATCCTTTCCTATATATAAGACATTAGGGAGGTGAGAATACCTAGAATAGCATAGCCCTGATTCACAATTGCATGGATCTCTGCATGTTACAGTCATTCAAACAGTAAATAAGGATAAAATATGCACACCACTGTATGGAACCATGGTCTTGTTCAGGGATGTATAGTTAATATTGCATCTATTAGGACTTGGGTTTCTGAGATTCCTTCTTTCTGATTTCCAGCTATTCAGAGTTCGTAATATGAACAAAAGAAGCTTACAATGAAATTGAAAGGTTGTGAATGAAAAATGAGTATACAGTGCACTCTTAAAATAAATATTTAATTGCCAGAAAATATCAGTGAATCCTAAGGAGCGACATATATAAATATAACAAGACTATTCAGTTTTCTAATGGCAATTATTTAAAGACAGGAGGAAACATTTTTGTAGGGAAATAAACCATCCTGCTTCAAAGCATATGCCAGACATTACTTAATGTGAGCTGTGGAGCAACTATGCCTGCTCGTTAGGGCAGAGGTTTGGCTGCTCCCCTTCCTTCATAATAACCTTTGTAAATAGCAGATTGCTAGATACTAAACACAACAGTACTACAGTCTGCCCAGTCGTACCACCTTGTTCTTTGTTGTTGTTGTTTTAAAGAGTATTTCCTCACTTTGAAGTGAAAAGGAAAAATTATATGCTTGCTTTAATAAATCCTGGGAGTTTTTAGGGCTATGATCCATACTCTTGATTGCAAAGTCAGTGGTGCCATGTTTGGGAGTCTGAAGTTTTCCAGGAAGAAGTTTCTTAAAATATGATGTGATTGCTGAATTTGCACAAAGTAGCAGAAGCTGAAGATTTTGAAATGGAAAAGGATATTTAGCACAAAGGGTTTTTTTTTTTCATTTTTAATAATGATAAACACACAGCTAAATTTACTTAAATGTTTGTTAGGTATAGATAAATGTGAAATGAAAATAGATGTTAAAATGAACAAGATGAGAATTTAGTAATGATCTGTATGCTTCTTTTGCTCACTAGCAGGGCACCTATATATCCAAGGCCTCCAAAACAAAAGGTTTCATTTTATTTGGAACATAATTTCAGTCTATGCTAGTGATGATTAAAAAATCTTAACAATCATAACTCTTACCAAAGTTTGAATAGTCCTACATTTTACCAGTGTACAAACTTAAGCCTGTGACTGGCATTTTGTTCTAGCATTAAGCCATACTTTACAGATGTTCGTATTAATGTATATCTCAAAAATTGTTTGGCCTATTTCTTACAGTCTTCATTCAATAATCTGATTTTAAAAGAAACTGGGCTTAAGTTTTGACTGTCTGAGTCAGTAATTTTGTCCCTAGGAACACTATTTCAACAAAAATAACCTACATTTGCAGAGGATCTGCAGGTGTGGTTGGTCAATCATACCAATGCATTTGGTCAACAGGTCAGTAAGAAATAACGAAGCTGTGAGATCAGACCCTGGTGCCTGCCACTGTTGCTGAAGTATCTTATGAACTATTCTTTTCAGGTTTTCTGGCTTCTTAAATTGTAGAAGGGGCTCTACAGCTTGTACATTTTCTGTTGAGAAAAGAATTTGCCATCATCAGAAACATCAGCAGAAGGTCAAACTGACTGCATGAGAATTGTGTGAATATTTTTGCAGCTTTCATTAGCAAAATTATTTTAATTAGTGAAGCCCAAAGTAATTGAAGGAGAAGGTCATTTTATTTGTTTAGGATCAATGCCTCCATCACCATCCTGGTAGAATAGATTTCTCCAGTTGTGAGGACAAATTCTAATCTGGTGTAAATCAAGAATAACTCCACTGAGGTAAAATAGTGTCTCTCAACTATATAACTTGAATCCTAAGCACTGCTTTAATGATGAAGAATGAAGCTGAATGTTTATTCACACTTGGCCCCTTTCAGAGGCACTTTTCCTCTCAAATACTCCTTGAACTATTTGGACCTCTAGAACCATCTGCAAAAGTAAAGCACATTTTTAAGCCCATAATATGAAATGAATGTCCATTACATACATGATACATGAATCCAGCAGGGCACTGACCTTGGTCAAGCTGCTCACCTTATAACCCCAAGTGATCTTCTAGCATATTGCAGTAAGGGGGGAAAATATTACAGGCTCCTTCATGCTACACCTGAATATAAAGGTTTGATCATATATTTTCCATATGCCTATTTTTTCAAGGAGCCCACACGTAGGTAGAAAGAGAGGATTAAAGGCTGCCAAAAGTTAAGAGCTCTGGTCGCATTACATTTTTCTTTAATTTTGTGATGTTTTCATTGCTCCACTATGTACATGGGTTCAAGCACAGATTTCTGGTGCACCTTTTTCTGAGCTTCCCTCTTCAATGGCACAGCTCTAACTTCAGAATCAGTCATAGGAAAGGTGCTATTCCTAGAAGACAGTGAGATTTTTAGGATCCAAATGTTTCAAACACCATTTGAAATGATCAAGGGCAGGCACCACTCATGAACATTAACATGTGCCAGGAAGCTAGGCATTTAAAAGAAAACCATCATAAATAATTGCTGGGCTTGCTCTATGTGGTATGAATTCATAGAGTGATGTCCAAACTGTGGTACAGTTCCACTCACTTATATTTAGTGGAAATTTATAGTAGTTGCAGTGAAGTCAATAGCATTTCTTTGGACTTACAGAGGTTACTGAATGTCAAGTTCTGCTTTCAGGCTGAGAACAAAATAATTCTAAAGATATACTGAGAGCATGATCCTAATTTGCTTCAGCAGCCTTTGGCTTCTTTGTCATATAGAAACACAGGAAATTACAGAAACTTCGGGTCTGTGTTCCTTTTGAAGACTGGATGATTTTTCAGAGCCCATCTGAGGAAGCAGAATGTGCACCAGTTAGGCACTGGCCTGGTTTTGAAGGCCTGGTGGATATGTGTGCCCTCAACTGAAACAAGGAATGTTCACTTGTTCAACTGGAAATGGGTGATCTTCATTTCCTTGACTAGAACTGCCTACCTCAGGGCAGGAGAAATCTTCCTGCTGTGCCCTGAAGTGCACAAGCTTGACATACTTTAAAATGATGAAAACTTCCTGAACTCCAAGCATGACTCAGCCCAGGGCTAGCTGCTGAGACAAGCCATGAAGATGTTCCGCCTCATTTCAACAATTAGTGCATTATCCTTATGCTGTTTGATTATCTTTGGTATAGCTTCGTGTGCATTACTTGAAGTCTCATTCCCACTGTTTTCAGTGTGTGAGTTATGCTTTTAGTTTTAATGGTAACTCTGGAATCTGGAGTTAACTATGCCAAATGAGGCTGCATATGGAGGTCCAAGTTCATTTTTGTTTAATAGAAATGAATGCAGGTGATTCTCCCTCAGAAAAAATGGTCTGCAAGGTCATTTGGCTTGTCAAGGTGCATGGATGGTGGTTGTATGCCAACCCTAAATACTAAGCAGTGTTAGACGTTTCAAAAGGGCATTTTGAATTTGCATACATGCAGATAGGCTAAACCAAAATGTCTTAGGAAATGAGAGTTGTATAAAGGAATAGAAAGTGTAAAAGAATGTCCTTGTGTCTCTCAAAGTTAAACATAGCTGTGCTCTTATGGACAAAATTATGCTGCTGCTTAAACTGTATGGCAGTGTTTTGGGATGAATTGGCTGGATAATCCTTCAGCTGCACCCAGCTTTGAAATCCCCCACAGCACACTCTTAAATGCCTTGTGGGCAAGACTGCACCTCCAGCCATTCTCCTTGCACTGTCAAGCAGAGAAGACCTTGCCCACTGTCCCCTGCTGCAAGGACAGGCAGGAGCTGTATGCTGCCTGAGTTTATTAGCTGGTCAGACTGCCTGCAGGAGACCAGCAGGCACCAGCAACAAGATTAGAGTGGCAACTTTGAGTTTAGAGCATTCTTGAGATGGTTATGACAAGAATAAGGTAACCCAGGCTGTTTTCTGAACACTCTCAAAGGGTATGGGTATGTTCTAACACTACAGAACAGAGCCTGTGGATAAAACTGCAAAGCTTTGCTCTCTCAGCCCCGGTGTAATCCATGAAGTCTCAGGCAAAATGTCAGCCCTTACAGAAGGTGCTTCCAGTAGTCACTGTGCTTCTGAAATCAGGTTGCTTTCCATGGAAATGCAGTGACCAGATACATGAGTTTGTTGGATGAATTATGTTTTGACACTCGTCCAGGTAAAGCAGCAGAGATGACAGATAGTTTGGCAGAAGATACACAGTTAGCATATGAGAGGATATCTATAACATATGGGCATCAGCATATATTTGTGGATTAATACATAGCTATTCTTCTGAAAAATAGGTTTTTAAATTGTCCTTTCTGCTTAAAAAGTCAATGAAGATTTAATTATAAACCCAAACATACCTAATACATATATGAGAGAGATCCTGGGAATAGATTTTAGAGGACACTAAATTAAAATAAAGCCAAAACTTGTCAGTGTAACTATTAACTACAATGGATCAATGCCAGTTTACTCTACATGAGAATCTGGCCAACAATATCTGTTTAGCACACGCTGTGCTGCATCTCTTGTGATATTTAATTTTTAGTCATTAGGATACCTTTGGCAAAATAAGGTCCTGTTTGGTTTTTGTTGTTTTTTTTTTTTCTAGGGACAAGTCTTAAATGAATTCTAATGCCTAATGTTCTTTTATTTATGTAGGTAAAATAAGACAGCTATATACAGCACCTTAGAAACCATGTATTGCCATGGGTTATAGATTTTTCTTATGTATTTATATACTAATTGTATAACTAGTTTTTGTAAACTTGTACTTCTTAGGTAAGATGTTCCAGAAATCAAAATAGTCAACATTAAACACCACAAGTACAGCTGCAGTTTTAAATATTTTATAATCCAATCAAATTGTTTGAGTAGTAATGCATTTAAATGTTGTTATGGAATCCCCTCTAGACTTTTTAAAATGGTTACTCTGTTCTTGGCTTTGCTATTTATGAAATTCATATGGGATGACATTTTTAATAATAGAGCATTTGACTTACAGAGTAGCAATTCCTGCGGTGTCTCAGTATAATCTATAATTTTCTGACTGAACTTTCAGGGGGACACAAACACATATCACACTTTTATTAATGAACATATACATCTGTTGATGTTGCCATAATTGAAATGACCTTAAGTGAGAAGACCTACATAAGTCATTTAACATATTTTATGATGCTTGGGTGAAGATAACTGTACAGATGCAGCTTTAGGAAGATGAAACAGAAGTACAAAAGCCGTACGAAAATGACAAAGGGGGTTTTAATTTGGAAAAAGGCACAAAGCACAGCCCCCATATAATTAAGCAACATCCAGTACTATAGTGTCAGACTGAAGAAAGCTATCAGGTAGTCTAAATTACCTCTCCTCCCTAGAGAGGATGGCACTGTTAGGTCAGGGCTCTGCTAAGTGCTGGGTAACATGAGGGCATTTGATTGCAGTTGCTTCTGCTGTACAGAGGCTGTGGATAAACTGAGGACATTGTTTTTGAGAGGAAAAAGTTCCTTAGCCTTCTTGAGCACAAATATGTGTCAGAAGGGCATTTATAAAACAACAGCCAGACCTTTGGAAAGGGAAAAAAACCCAAAGCTTGTTCCTTTGAAGTATGTCTCAAGCTCCCTTCCAGTAGAAGGCATCAACAGAAACCAAACAACTGCATGAAACTGGGGGGGGGGGGAAATGTGTGAAAAGGCAGGTGGGAAGCAAGAGTCCCCTGGGCCCAGGACAGCAGTGCCCAACTCACCTGGCATCCTGTGCCCCAGCTGCTGGTGACAAGACTAAAGAAGAGCACAGGCAGGGAACCTTCAGTTTTCCCTCTTCTCTGCCTGTAAAATCTGTGGTTTTAGGCAGAGGTGGAGATGTCAACTTTCTCTTCAAGTTTGTGACTTCTTGCTGTGCTGTCACGGGTGTCTCCCTTGGGAGTGTGCTACTGCATGTCCTGACCAACCCTGTGACAAGCGTGGGGTGCTTCACAACACACACAAGCCTCCTGCACAGATGACACAATCACAGAATCAATATGGTTAGAAAGGACCTTCTAGATGAATGTTTATGTAGCTCCACTGGCATCAAAAGCATAAGCCAAGGTAGCACTGCTGATGTTTTTAGTTTGCTCAGTTGGGAGAGTTGATTAGGAATTTTGACCAGAAAGAACCTTCAAGAGAGATCCTACAGGTGGAGGGATAGACCCTGCTTGCATAGAGTTCTAAAACTTGCTTGCTATATGAAAGTTCCAGAGGTGTTCCAGATTAACTTCACTGAAAATGAGCCTGGAATCAGGCTTTGTGGTGCCCGAGTTATTTCAGACTTATTAATTTGAGAGAGGAAACAATTCTTGCTGAGGGGAAATAAGCCGTCTTTATTAATAATAATTAGAGAAGAAAAATGTTAGTTTTGATATATTAGCTTAATTTGATAAATAGACAGATCAGTAAAAGTAGAATTAATAATTTTACAAACTGGTAAACATTTATGTAGTTACATATTGAATGTATTTAAGTGTTACCTTGAAACTGTGGGTTGCTCCCACAGTAGCAGCTACCCCAGAGCGAATTGTCTGAGCATCTGCTAAGGTGCACAGTCAGGCACCTGCTTCAGTCCACAGTGATGGGGTGGGATTGACAGAGATCACCAAGTCTTGTGATCAGAGACAGCAGTTTAGGAGTTGGGGGGAAAGAGGCTTGGGATGTGTGTGCCAACAGTGTTTCTGAGTCCCTTTCCTGTCCTTAAGCCACATCTCTGAAGAACCAATGCCATTGGCTTTTCTCAGCCTGAAAGGGAGTGGTAACACCACCACCATCACCTCTGAAAGAGCTCCCTGGTGCTTTGCCTCCCACCTCATCACCCTAATCTTCTTACTCTTCTTTTGTGGGATCTCAGCACAGAGCAAGGAATGGCTGCAATCCAAATTATTGTTTGACACAAGCTAAGTGGAAAAAACACCAGTATCAAATATCACCAGAAGCCATCAACTGATGTACCACAATTACTGTGTTCTTCATAGTCAGAATGATTCTGTGTAATTTTACATGTAATGTTCTTTGAACATATGGTTCATAACATAAAAATCCCTTCAGTTTAATTGACACAATAGGCTGGAATGGCTTTTTTTCCCTTGCCAAAGTACTCGTTATGGTCTGTATCACCTATAATGTGCATTCTGTAAAGCTCCTAACTAGGTATTTGGATGTTGGAATGCAAAAGATTGCTATTTATGAGACCATGAGACCACCTAGTGGGTCAATGATTTGCATTTTAAAAGTTCATTAATATATACTAAGATTATAATAATGCCAGTGTTTCATCAGACCAGCTTTAATCTCATTCTGGTAATAAATACATTTTTTAAATCTTTCAGCATAAAACAGAGAGGCAACCACATGTGTATTTTTGTGACTCTCAGGTAGCTCTAATTGAAAGTTTAAAAACAGCGGGCAAAGCATTTTTCTCCCAACAATGGAGAAAAAAAAATTTCCTTCTGTTGTTTTTAAGAATCCACTAGAAGCTTGAAAGTGAAATCTGTTTTCTTATCTAATCCCTTTTTCTTCCTTCATGGACACATACTGGTTTGCTGTTGTCAGGCTGCATATGAGTGCTAGTCTGGCTGACATTGATTTTTTTATTTTTATTTTTTTCTTGTTTGGGAGTAGCACTCCTATGTATTTGTTTAGGAGAAAATACAAATGTAGTTATGTTTTTTCACACATATTACAGAGAAATATAAACGTTCTTCTGACAACTACGTACTATTCTCGTGCTCTGCACCCCATCAAAATTTCACATCAAACTATTTTACATCTTGTACTTGTTATCAGCTGAAACAGCCTTTATTAAACATAATCAGAAACACCCTTTCCTCTCAACCCCGTGTTCATTCTGTTCCATATTCTTTTCCCTTTTGCAGAGTAAATTGAGAATAATAATAATTCCTCTGACAGAAATATTATGTTTTGATTTTTATTTATTTTTTTGTCTGTTTCAGAAGCATAGCGGGGAGGAATTTAGACTCCCTTTCATTAAAGTTTAATCACAGAGGCATATACAGAGTTAGGTGAGCGCCTGCATGACTTGTATGAAATATAGGTTAATTAAGCAAGCTAAATATACTTTACAGAACAAAACAATAGAGATACCGTTCTGCAATTGAATTCGGAAGATTCTTAGGCAAAAGTGATCATCCCAACATTGGCACTGAGCTTCCCCGGGCCTGTGCTGAACTTTATCCAACAGCATAGACTAGTGGCGAGAGGGAAGAGTGTCACCCAGCGCCTTTCCAGCCTCTTCCCTCCGCCCCTGCTACCCCTCTCAGAGTTAAGCTACAGCTGCAGCTTAGTAACCTGTCACTGTGGAAACAGGTCCCTGGGGATTTTATAAAATACGGATGTAAATGATAACTACCTTCGTTACATAAAGCTACTTTCTGGTGACTAGCTAAGTGGGGAAAAATAAACCCCCAAAAACCAACTAAACAACAAAACTCAGCTAATGAAATAGCTAATATGGTAGCAGTTACATAAACTCAGACAGAAACAAGTAGGGGCACTTTTTCCCTTTTGCTTGATCATGGAGCACTCAGTCACCTGTGGTTCAACATATTCTCTTCTTTTTTTGCAATATGCTGCTTTCCTGGCTGTGTTGGCATAGCTGTGCTTTGCTATATTCTGAGATATGAGGTGAGGTCCCAACAATTAACTTTTTCTTTAGTTCAGTTTAATTTCATCTACCTCCATTTATTTCCATTTTTCAGTGTTCACTGTGTCAGTGCCTCCAAACCCACAGGATGTGCAGAATGAACGGAAAGAGCATTTGCCTGTTGTAACTGGGGTTTGACTGCCTCTCGCTGCTTAACTCTATTTGATTCAGTGGATCTTCTTTTAAACATCTACCTAGGAGCAAGTTCTTTGGGCATCTAACGCAGCAAATCTCCCTCTGATTTCAAGAGGGGCTTGCTCAGTAACAGAATCCATCATTTGGCCAAAGGAGCAGTAACAACAGCTTCCTTACCCACAGTACCATGCAGATCCCTGACACATTTCCCCTGGAAACAGAGCAAGAGCAAACACAGGATGCTACGGAGACTAGCTCCTGTTTTGCAAAAGTCTGTGCTGGGGACTGGCATTTTGCTTACCCATTCCTGTCCACCTTATATAGTGATTCACAGTTATACAAAGTGAATGGAAAATGTGAAAGAAAACTGTCAGTCACTTTCCACACTTTTTTTACTGTTACTGGTGACTAAACAAGGTGCAAAACAATGAAAAATCTCAGTGTCGGAAAAGATCCACTTGTCAGACCTTGAATAACCCTAAGAGAGCTATTGAGTAACTCTGCTGGACTTTTCTACTGCTCATTAGCTAAAGCAGACAGGTTCACATAAAGACCTGATGTTACCTGACCTACCTCTGGACTTCAGAAGAAATCATTCTAGCTTTCTAGTCCTGTCTTTTAGCCTGGCCTCAGATGAACTAGTGTGCCAGGTCCTTTCCTTCTGTGTAGGGAACTATAAGCACATACCATGTGTGACATAGGGCACAGCAGGCACTGCGGGTCTTCTGCTGGCTCTGGGAATGGCTGTGTTGCTGAAATGGGGAGTGTGATGGGTAGTGTGGAAATTGATGCATTTAGGGCCCTGGATGATGCTGGTCTTCAGGTTTAATAGCTTGGGCTCTGTGTGGTGCTTATTTCTTTTAGCATGGGGCGGGTATGGGTTAGCTAGGTCAGGTGCCAGGCTGTGAGTAGAGGAACCGAAGTGGTTTCTATTGTTGGCAAGAGGAATACGAGGCACATGAAGACAAGGTGGCAATGATCTTTGGTTAGAGCTGTAGAAGCAGCCTGGTAGTGGAAGAGGGACACCTGGACCCAGAGAGGTAGAGGGTACAGACAGTTTTCCCATGCTTGGCTGCAGAAAAGACAGTGTGTGGACAGCTGAGTGAGCCAAGTCTTAAATGCTGATTGTTTTCATTTGGGATGGTTTTGGGGTGTTTGGTTGGTTTTTTTTTTTGCTAATATGAGTGGATTCTGACTAACTCAAAGGACTGTAACTGATTAGTGATGCATTAGGATCAACTGGCAGAACTTTACTAAATTTTTAGAGTTGCTCTGAATTGAAACACTGGAGAACCTGGCCCGGGAGCAAGTAGTAGGTCATGCTAAGGTTTTGAACTCAGCCTTTCTAAGCTGTTAGGTCAAGATGTTCAGTTCTGGTCTCTGTGTGATTAGGATGTGTCAAAGCAGGTATTTGGCTTGCAGATAACCATGTGGGGAAAAGCTGTATTTGCAGAGAAAACTGAGATCTTTTAAAGATCTAGCAGGTCTGCATGTGACAAAAAGGCCATTCCTGCTCCCTCTTCTCCTTGCTATTTAGAATATCACAAGAAGTTTGAGCAAGATCATAACTTGCTTTTTTAGCCCCTCTGATGCTTTGGGAGATGGTCTCCAGATGTTGCTTGCAGAACATAAGTTTATGATAAAGCATTTATTGAGCTTGTAAGAGTTACATATTTACATGATCAAATATATATATATGTGAGCATAATACTATTTTCTCAGAAAAGGTGATCGCAATTTGAAAGGTAACTCAGAAAAAAAATAGCACTTTGTCAATTACAAAGAAAGAATGTAAAGGAATTGGAGGGCAGGTGGACCACACATCCAGGCATTTTGCTCTTTGCTTCTTAGTCCAGAACTGGTCTGTAATTCTGGATTGTAGGAAATGCTTGAATGGAATATTAAAAAAAAAAAGTATTAGGCTATCTAAGGAGGGCATTCAAGCGTAGTTTGTAGCAGTCCTTTTGATGATAACATTTTTCCCATCTAGTGTCAGGAACCTTGTCAAAATTATCTGCCTGTGCTCAGCACTGACTGTGCTACAGCAAATCTGTGTAAGCTTGGACAAGACTGCTGTGAAAACTTGTGCCTTCCTCCACTTTGCTCAGGAGCTGCTTTTAAACTCGGGCACTTGCCTGGCTCTTTGCTTGAGCTATGCTGCAGGTGAGCCTGTGCTTGGCCACGTTCCTCACTGATCCTGATCTGGACCCCTGATCTGTTGACTTCTGGATTCACCTGCCTTTTTTGCCATAAACTTGTCTGTCAACCAGTGAGCTGTTGGCTGATGCTGAATACTGTCACAGGACCTTTTGTGGGTATTGTGAGACTGTTCTTTCATGGTGAGGACACAGCTCTGCCCACTTTGCTGTCACCCTCAGCTCCCGTCTCATCTCCTTTGAAGAGCAATCCACTTCTGCTGCTCCCTGACAGTCAAATCCTTTGGTGCTAGGAATCTTCACCTGTGGTAACAGCACTCTTACCATGGCCTGCTGCAGGGACAGAGCTATGTAATTACTATTAAGGTCCTAAGAAATACCATACTGAGGCAGAACAATGGCCCTTCTGTACCCTTCATCTGCAGGAGCAAGAGCAGGGAGGGTACCAGGCCTTTGGTTGAAGACTGAAAAGCTCAAACCTGTTTCCATTCAAGTCTATGGAACACAGACTCCTAGAAGGTGTCCTCAAGTACACAGTTTGAGAATAAGAATCTAGTCTTCTAAACTGGATAATACTGTGATCATGCCTAGAAATAAAGCAGCAGCCAGAGGGGAAAAAAAAAAGCAAGCATGTAAAAATGTAGGAAGCAGAAGTAAGATAAGGAACTGCAGGGTTCATGAAAGGGATACAGGAGAAAAACTACCGCATTTCTGCCCTTATATCCTTATTTCTGCTCTCTTATCACTCCTAGTTTTGCACATTCTTTTTTCTTGCCTCTTCTCTTCTCTTGCTCCTTTCCTGGCATGATGTGATACACTGTAGCTTAAAATCCTGCGCTCTTTTGAACTGCCAAGTTTAAAATTCTGAAGGCTTTGAGTGGTAATAGCTAAAATATTTCATATTAGGGAAAGGTTAAAGCTGGGTCACCAGTTCTCATGTACAGTTTGAGAGAAAATTAAAAATGCTCCAATTTACTTCTTAGTCCAGCAGCTCAGCAAACATGCAGAGTCAGTCTTGGTTGCTTCTCTTGTAAGTGAAGTGCAGAAAGAAGTGAAGGGGTACTTTAAATGCCTGTTTGGAACCCTCGATTTACAGGCAGCGAGACTTGTGTGAAATTTCTGCACTTGGGCATTGTTTGCTCTTTTGGGGATCTCAGTGTTGGCAGACAAAGTAGCTTTTGTGCAGCTCAGTAGTGCATTTGAATTGTGAGGGTTACCTAGTGAATTTTGAACTTTTTTTGTTTTGAGGTGGGTTCCTCCCCCGCCCCCTTTGATTAATTGTATGTATGTCATAGGGTCTGGAAGGAGGGCAAACCATATTCTTTCATGAGTCAGAAAAAATAATAATTATGATTTTTTGAGGGGACTAAGGAGTTCTCCACAATGGCTTACAGAATATGACTTCCTACTCTTCTGGGGACTTTGAGAACAATCCTCATTTTAGGACAGTTCTCTCTAGTCTGATGGAAGAACATAATCATCCCATTCTCCTAGTCACTAGATTCTGTTGTTCTAGTTTATCAGAAATTTAGGGTGGGGTTTTTTGCTTCTTTTACTTATTTATACACATATGTCTTTAGGTCAACTCATTTTCTCACTATTCAGATGTCAGCCAGACTCACAAATCAATAGCTGACCACGTAATTTTTTTGTGTAGGAAATGAGGCATGTTTAGGGGGTTAGAGGAAAAGGATGACAGAAAAGGGCACATTTTAAAGCGAAGTTAACGCTCTGGAACTGGACAGATTGACATCAATCAATAAAGCACAAGGAGCTGCTCAACGGCTGCTGCTTAAGCCTATTCTAGAATGACCATTTACAAGGGAAGGTCATTCAGTTTTTGTGCCATTGTATGTCTCAATCCTGCCTCATGATATGTGCACTTTCTAAGCAACTTCTCAGGTTCTCAAATTAACTATTAATGAAATGGCAATTGGATTACATTGGTATTTATTACTGCTGTGCTTCCCAGTTACCAGAATCTTGGAAATGATCCTTTCCATACTATCGTCCAAGTCATTACTGTGAATAATTAGAAAGCTGGGCTGTACCCTACTGGTAACCTCTTTCCACCTTGAAATAATCCCATTTACTTCCACTGTTTGTTTCTTGCCCTTCAGCCAATTTTCAGTCTATGCAGCCTGCCAGTTTTCTTCCTATTGTGTGAGTCTGCACCTTAGGCACTAGTCTCCCATATGGAAATATTTTCAGACAATAAGAACTGAATTTCATGTATCCAGTCTCCTTCTAATCATTCTGTGTTATACTATCATGCTTATATATTCAGTATTCCTTTCCTCTCCCTTGTTGGAAACATTTGCCAAACTGTTTCATTGCTGGGTCCCTTTTCAGGGGGCTTGAATTGTCTCTCTGTCTTCACCTTCCCATCTTGCTTCCAAATCACATCCCTGAGCAGAGATTCTAAGTCCTTTCTATAATTATCTGTGGGCAGGGAACCCTCTAGATAACGATCTGTGAGAATTTTGTGGGTGGAGGATGAGGTATTTGGTCTCCATCTTTGTGTAAATCTCCGAAGGGGCACTAGTGTTGCACCATCAGTGTTTTTGTGGGATAAATGGGGGGATTTTGATTGTACGGGAAATTTAATTAGATTTAAGGCTAATTAAATTCATTTTTTCATATTAACATGTTCACAAATATTATTGCATCTCGTTAGATTTCATTCTTCTATCCTTACTGAACAATATTCAGTGGTAGTTTCAGATTACAATAAGTTCATTATGAAGATAAGGTGGAATTAGTGTAGGAAGCTCAGCTGGTTGAAGGGGTCTGTGCTTTAATTACTGCAGAGGGTGTGCATATTAATTACAACACAAGTGATATTTACTGTACCTCAGGAACATATGACAGGGTAAAGATACTGACAGCACCAGCTAATAAACTCAGTATGATAATGAGGAGAAAAGACCATAAAAATAGAAGGAAATAAAATTATTCATAAAGTATATTGATCCCAAAGTAAAGACATTAAGCTCTGATGAAGGGCAACAAAAGGGAAGCTCCTCACTTTATCAAACAAATAACCAAAGTAGAGAAATGTTAGCAGGGAGACAGATTGTCATTATACTGGTCACATGACCACGCTCTAGAGAGTATGTGTGAGTAGTAAAATATAAGACTTTTTAAATAAATCAGCAGAAAATCAAGTCTTTACCTGCAGGATATCAAGTCACAGTAGTTCTGCTGAGCTTGGAAGCTGGACACATTGCAAGGTTATGTTTGAAGAGTGATGGAACAGATCATTCTTTGGATGAGGAGCCATCATCAGCCACACAAAGGAAAAAGATGGCTAATTGGCTTAGGCTGCAATAATTGCTGCTGCTTTGTTGGTTTGCTTGTTTGCTTTTCCTAATACTAATTTTGAAGCCATTTTTGAAATAAATTTTAAGCTACCTTACTGCCAGTCTCCTGTTCAACAGGCATTTAAACACATACCAAAGCAGAAATACCTTGGAAAGATCTGTTGCATGTCTCTCAGCTGTGGGGTCAGTGCCCACAGCCCCAAGGCATGGAGACCAGCTCTCTTCCTTGTTTAGGCTATGGGACCTATTAGAGCTCTCTATTTCCCTGTTGGCATTCATACCTGCTTTACATGGCAGCAGCACACAGAGAAGAGCACCAGGGGTGATGTGGTGACAGACACACTGCCAATGTAGATAGCATAGGTTTGGGGTGGGGTTTTTTTGTTGCTTAGCTTCCATGGGCCTGGTACTAGTTGCACACTTCAGTGGACCTTGTGGCGGGATCATTCTGTTCATCTATCTCCTCTTAAGTATAAACTAAGGTTGTGCAAGCGAGTGGAAAAAAAGATCGTGTAAATAATTTCTTCCAGACATTATTTTCCTTGGTGTTGGAATGCCCAAAGTTTAATGTGACTTCTGACCTAAAGCCTTAGTCATCAAAATGGAAGATAAGAATCTCATCTTTTGAATGTAAATTCTGTACACCCCAATAACTCTGTAGAAATCATTCTGCTTTGGGTAGTTCAAAAGCCTTTGCCTAAATAAAATCAACAGAACCATCCATAGTCAGTCTGCAGTGCCTGGCAGATTAGTTTGGTGTCTGTGACTAATACAGGGACCACACAGTGCATGGAAGTTTTAGTACCTATCATTCTTTTTACTATAGATACTGTGCTGCATAATGTGTTTTCCTCTAAGGAATTGTTGTAAGTTAGGTGAAGCTGGTAAGTGAAGTTGCTGGCCATTTATCTGTAAAGACCTATGTTCAAATCACATTTACTGAAAGCTACATATGCCTACTGCTTTCTTGTCATCATAGCCTTGGCAGACATTTCTTACCAAACACAAAGATCCTTCGTGTTGGGCATATGTGTCAATCTCTGCTTAATAAAGACACCTGGATGGAAACAGCCCCTCTTGGTCAGGATGGCTCTACTCTAGTAAAACCTATTCAAATGTTTCTTTTACTTTTTGGAGCGCTGGTTGTTTATTTTTCTTTATTTTCCATCCTAAACTAGGAATTCCACACTTCTTCCTCATTCTTCTTGACAGGTCAAAGAAGTAATTTTCATTTATATTTTCAATATATTGGTTAACACTAATTTTAAAAGAAAAAATGAAAAAAACCCAAACAAAAAAGATTTTCATTGGTATTACCTTAGTTAAATGCTTATTTCCACTATATGTTAAAGTCAGCTTTATTGGCTGCTGTCGAATATCCTAATTTTCCCTAATTTATTTCCTGATTCCTAATTGAACATCCTAATTTATCCTAATTGTTCTTTGTGTATTAATTCAGCTTTCTGTGTGGCTGTCCCCCTTATGCTGGTGTAGTTAACAGCAGAAACGACAACTTTTTTAAACTTTTTTTAAAGTCAGTTACTGTTTTTATGCATTGGGCAAACTAAGCTGCATTTAAATATCTGAGCCTCTTGAATCTATAAAGCAGACTGAAAATACTGCAAGAGCAGTTGGTATCTTGACATTTCAGGTACTTCTATCCAAAGCCAGGAAGCTTAAGAATATACAAAATAGAAAAATTTTAAGAAAAGTGTATGACCATGTGCAAAGCTTCCAAAATGTCTGGTTTATATCTGACAAAGTTTTGGATACACATTTGGTTTGGTCTTTCAAATGAATGTACCTATCTCTAGTTGTAATTCAGTGAGCAAAAGTCTAATGACTTTCCAGTGGCCTTGGTGAAGTGTGTTGGTGTTCTTGGTTCCCTTTTTGCAGCACTAAGCCCGTGTGCCACCACGGGCACTGGGGCTCCTGTGTTTGACAGAGGGATTGAGGCTTCATTTACTCTCTCACCCTTAGAGACGGTCCTTCCAAGATTAGGACTGAAGCAGATTTGAGGACATTGGGGAAGCATATGTTCTTTCTGTGCATGCTTCACATATCCTTCAATTTCACAGTTTCTGGGCTCTGATTCAGTGTCTTTCAGTGATGCATTTATCAACAGATTTTTAAAAGAGGAAAAAAAATACAGAAAAGTTAACCTCTATCCTAGTTCCTCCGGCAGTTACTACTTGTGAGGAACAACAAGGAACAAAAAGCAAGACAGTGATGTCTTGATATTTTTGATGATCTGAACACGGAGTACTGCTGAAATAGATGCTAACGCTTAAAGACTGAATTGAAAATTTTCATTAAAAATAGAATTTTCAACCTTCCCTTTTGTATCCCACTGTAAATCCATTGTCGTATTTGGAGACATTCTTCACTTAGCCTTGTTAAGGTTGTAAAGCTTATAAAGTCATACTTATCACATCAGCTTTATTAAGTAAATGTGCACACTTAAGTGTTTCCCTAAATCATAGATTTAAGCCTGCGATAAATTCTTAAGTAAGCTTGCATGTTATATTGACTTAAAGCTAAACATCAGGCTTAAAGCTTAGATGAGTTCAACCTAACCACATTCAGACTAAAAACTGGGACGCCTGGCTCATGTATGTGTGTCACAGGCATAAATAAACACTGGTCTGGCCATGTAGAGCATAATGGTGTTTCCAGGATCAAAAAGAGCTCTGATTTATGCTAACAGTCAGTGTGACTAAGATTGATTTTAAAGGGCTAGCAAAGTAGGGCAGAAAAGAGTGAGTTCAGTCTATTTAGCCTTCCAAGGGTTTTTTACAGGGTACTGCATTAAGACTTCAAAAGGAATCTTACTCACTTCAGAGTAGATCTGGGTTCATGTTTAACACTTGTTAAAAAAGTGGAAACCAAGCATAGGAATAAATTGCCCTTCCTTGCATCCTTTGCCTGCCTCTCCTCCCCTACAGCCCCAACCACTTCCACTTTCTGCAGGAACTGATGTGATAGGCTGACTATAGGATATAACTTGGGCTAATCGGTGCTTTATAATGTTTTGAGGAATTCCAGGGCTAATCAGATTGTGTACTTGACAAATATAATGAAATGGTATGCAATGAAATTCAGGTTCTCTGGCATGCTTTTATGTTTTGAATTAGCACTAGCACAAGTCAATGAAGTCAGCTCAATTAAAATGGCTACTCCGTCGGATGGTGCTAGTTATCAGTCAGAAAGAAATAGAATGCAATGTGAGGGTGGTCAAAGAGGTTAAATCATAAAGAAGAAAATATTTTAATGCCACTATATAAATCAATGGCCTGTCCTTACCTTGAAAATCATGTTCACTTTTGGTTACCTTATCTCAAAGACATAACAGAAATAGAAATGGTCCAGAGAAGGGCAAAGAAAATGAGTAGAGCCATCTGAGAGCCTTTCATATAAGGCTACATTAAAAAGGGCAGGATTATTATTTAGTTTGGAAAGAAGAAGAGCAGGAGGAAATGTGGCAGAGGCATATAAAATAATGAAGGGCATAGATCAGGCCAGTCTGCTGCTTCTCATTACATTTGTCTGCAACAAAAGAAAAAGAGAGAACTCAAAATAGAACAACAACAGGCCAAAGAGTGATTCATTAGGGTGAGTAAAAAAAGTACAACACTCAGTGTATGCATTTAACTTGTGGAACTCAGAGCTGAGGATGAGATGAAGCCCAAACTATTTACATTAATAAAGCCTAATGCAAATTTACATTTAATATTCAAATTGTAGCTTATAGTCCTTCCAACCAGGATATAAATAAGAGCTGCTTTTACTTCTCCTGCAGGTACAAGATGTTTATGAGCTGGTGTTGAAGAATATTTTCATTGCAGGTAGAGAATGGGGCAGGAGGAGCATGCCTCTCCTCACTGCATTCAGCACTGACTGCTCAGAGAGGCTGCTCTGGTACAAGAATTGCACTATGACAATTGTGAAGTTATTGCCCACTGGCAAATTAATAGTGAAGAATTCTCTGTGCAAAGCAGCACTGTTCTTTGGGATCTGGATATTACTTCCTGTTGTGCTTTGTTTGTTTTCTGTCTTTGGTAACTGGGGTAGTTAGAACTGTTTCTAATATTTTCCCTTTCTTAGTTGCCTTGAGTCTCCTGGTGACTGTAGAATAAGAATCAATGTACTACATGAGCTTTTAACAGCCTGATCATTATAAGGCAAGTGTGATCATTAAATGATCCTCACTTTATTAATGCACTTTATTAAGTATCTTCCCCTGTATGTCTGGTAATTGCACTTGAGATAAGTTAGGAACAATTACAGCACTGAATAAATAAAAATAATATAGGAAAAGCAAAATATTAGGCTATCCAGGGCACTCTGCAAGATAGACACACTGTATTGCACCTTCATGTTTAGTCATAGGGTAAGTTCTCCACTTTTCATTTGTAAATAATGCAAAAATTTACCAGGCTGCCTTGCTGCAAACAGACTTTTAGTTGAACTCAGTGTTTGCTTTTCTTTTAAATTCCTTTTTAGATTAATTAAAATAATAATATTGTGAACAGGCTGAAAATCTATCTTAACCTCTTATTTGGGTAGTCAGAAGTTACTTGTAACCTTTCTGACTTTGTTGTTTGTTTGCTCATTTTGGAAGAGGAAAGGCAGAATGTCTTCACTGTTAGCAATGTATTGTATCTGTAAAATACTATTTCCTTTAAGGACATTTGAGTATACAAACTTAGCTGCTGCTTAAATGGAACATAGCAGTTCCCTACTAAAGTGAATTTGAACTGAAGTCTGAATGAAGTATGGAAAAAAATACTCACCAATATTTCCAATATGGAAATAAAGCAGTGTACCTAATATGTAACTGACCTCCTCGTGTTTGCTTGGCCTGAACAATGAGAGGTGAGATCACATTAGTACAGATACTTGCAAATCCTGAATTTGATGCTTGTTTTCCTGAATATGCAGAGAGAGCAGAATTCTTCACTGTGCTGAAGGCTAGCAGCATTTGGGCATCACCCGTTCCCCTTGCCCTATCCTGTGATTATACAGCAGGTTTGTGCTGTACATCTTTCACCCTCTGTGACCTACACAATCCACCCCAAAGTGATATTTTTCCTCTTCCTGAAAGCTGTCTCCTCCTTGCCTGCCTGCCTGTGGCTCGCAAAGGATGCTCCATTGTTCACAGTAGTGGTGTTTGGCTCTTGTCTAGACCAATGTTCGCTCATCACAATACCCCTGTCAACACTGTGCTATGTATGTGTTAGCTGCACTATATTACTGTTGTCAAATGGCTCTGCTGTCATGTAGTGTTTAAATGTAAAAGATATAGGTGACGATGTGAAGCTGGAGATTTGTGCTGAAAATCTGGATTTTTAAGTTGTCTGCAGCACAGAAGTTGAAAAGATGAGACAGTTTTACAATAAATGTAAGCAGTTTAAGCAAGCTCGTAGCTATCAAGATGTGGATGTATGTTTTCCCCTCTGAAATGTGCTGCCTTTCAAGAACACAAGTGTGGCATTTAGGTGACACTGTACTGCTCATCCGTGTGCCCTTTCTGGGGATGACTCTGCTTCTGTCTCCTCCTGTCTGCACACACTGTAATTCTAAGGGTCTTCAGTGACCCTGCCACAGGCTACAAGACCAGTGAGCTGCAGAGGAGTCTAAACTTCTAGTGATATGGGAAAAGATGACAATGAATAAAATGCAGTGCTCTTTTTCACTTCAATCAATTTAATTTCAGATCTGTGTTTGTTTGTTTGGATTTTTTTTTCCTGTCTTCTAGAAAAGCTTTATTTTTGATGTTTTTTCCTGGTGTCATTTTCCTACCTATTTTTCTTTTTTGAACCAATAGATGTTCCTGCTCTTCCCTCAGACTGGGTTGTGGGTGAGCTTTCTAAAATCCAGTGTAATTCAGAGTTCCTGATTAATCAGAAACAAATAAACAAAATCAGAAACAAGAGAGAGAAATTTGAAATTCGGCTTGATTTAAAACCAGGTAAAGTTTATTGTGAATTGTGCCACTGTCAGTGGGTCCCTATATTCCTACAGCAAAGATTACCTTTCTTTAAGAAAACCCCAACAGCAGCAAATAAAAAAATCCAACACACACAAAAAACCCCTGACACTTGCAATTAGTCATTACCTACTGTTGCTTGCAATTTGTTGGCAGATCAAGCTACAATCTGTTGCACTATGACAGATCAATTTCTGCAACCCACAAATTCATTACAGAACTGAGCCAAAACAAAACAACTTTGTCTCTCCTTCCCCCCTCCCCCTGGAAAGAAGACCCCCCCCTTCCCTTACCCTTAGTGCTGCAGCCTCTGGGTAGCTGAGAGCCTCAGAGTTTTGCAGAAGGGAGCAGATGGGAGGCAAAAGAGGGATGGGAAGAAATGAGTCTCAATGTATTGCCCTTATTCTGAGTACATGATACAAGAGCAGTCCCTGTTCCTGGAGCAAGCGGCTGTGCAGCCCTCCCATAGTGTTTCAGTTACTGGAGACTGCACAAAATACATTCATCCATTTTTTCCCCATACTTGTCCTTGCATTGCAACTGTTGTAGCCTAGCCAAAGATTTGGTGAGGATGTTTAGTGTCTGATTACTGGTTGCAAGATTACATATGAACAGGATTTCAGAAACCAGTGACCGACCACTTGCTGTTTTGTGGGAACTGCCCTTACTTTGCATCAGAGGGTGTCAGAGACTAGGCAGTTGTGTTGCAATGCATTTCCCTTTCAGAAAATTGTACTCATCTTTGCATTAACTCCAAGAGTATTTCATTCAGTAGTACATGTGGTTAGGACATAAGAACTAGAAGAATCTTTGGGTTTTTCTACTACTTTTTGTGGCTTTTGTCACCTGACGTGGTAAGCCCACCTTTAGTGAAAAATAGCACAGTGACATTTTCAAAACATGCAGTCCCTTGAGCCTGGAACCTAACACAGACAAGAAAGCTCAGCTTGATTTCAACACTGCTTTCTGATGTGTAGTCCTCTTTTTCAAGAGCTGGGCTGCAACAGCTGCTCAATACAGAGAAAGGAGGGGGAAAAAAGGTTGCTGTTATACAGAGTTTAGTCATAGAAAAACCAGATGCTTTATATGGATTTTAGAAGTGAACACACTCGGTGTTCCACAGCATCCTGAGCTTGTCACTAATTGTACACCATGATGAGCAGCCACCAGATGATTTGCTCTCCCCTTTTCTCAGTTTCCCAAACAGCTCAATCCTGTGTAATGCTCAGTGCCATCACATCCTGCTGGGGTCAGTGAGCACTGATATTGGACAGCTTCTTGCAGGAAGCCCTTAGCTTTTCAAAGGGAGGAGAAACTAGCAAATCTTCTTTGTGCTAGAAAAACTCATCCTTCCACGGGGCCAGATTTGAGGGAGTGCTCACATTTTAACACCTGATTGGTGCAGCCAGCTTTTGTGGCAAGTGCTAGGAGCTGCTACCACTGAGGATAACAACAAATTCCCAAGGGTTTATTGCCAGGGATGGTGATGGCAAGGAGATTTAACTCAAGTGAATGTGGCACACCAAGGGAATGCTAGCCATAGGGATGGTAACTCTAGCAATATATAGATATATCTATGCTATTTATGTTCACTAGATACTTATTACCAAAGAGTGGCTCTACTTGTGGCATGCTGTGCAATAGGAGTAAGGTCAGCTCCACCATTCTTCTCTGTCGCTTATTTTAGTTTACACCATTGTTTACTACAGGAAAAGCTGTATGCCTGAGCTGGACATTCTGGAGTGAGGAGGAAGCAGCTATCCTAGTGTTTCCTTCCTTCTGCCAGCCCAAGAAAAAAGGAAGGTTTATTTTCTCAAAGTATTTCACAGTCTTTGAATAAAATTACATATAGGTAGTGAGCTGAACCAAAACAGAGAGGAGTCTCTCAACAATTTAGACATTCTCTATCTTCTCTGAATTTTTTGCCTCACACTTACTTGCCCAGCAAGTTATCCAGAAATCTTCAGAAAGCTTAAAAGCACACTTTTTTAATTGCTATCTTTCTGCAGCCATCTCTGAGGCAAAAATTGTAAGCTGATGTGTGTGGCACATAACACTGCGAGTGTAGTCTTCAACACGGAAATTGAGAGTGTGACAGTGTTTTTAAGCATTTATAATCACTGCTGAGAAAGGGACTTTTTCTTACAATTTTAAGAATAAGGCATTATAGCTGTGCTGTTGCCCTTTAAGAAAGCTATGCTCAAAAAGGGCATATTAAAGAGTTGCATGTACTTCAACATATTAATTTATCACCCTTTAATAGGGCTGTTCAGGTAATGAAGCTAAACTTCTGAATTCCAAAACTGAAATGGAAATTCAGAAATCTGAAATGTGCTCCATAGAAACTGTGTACTCCATAGAAACTTGAATATGTGCAGAAATTCAGAGATACAGATGGGAATTGAGGCTTTATCAAATTATTTGGCTTTCATTAGAGCTGAATAAATAGTAACACATGAAACCTAATTCTATCCAATTTCTTTGTTCTGGTAAATTACTACCTACGCTTCTAGCTTTCCTAGTTCCTGTGTTCCTAGAGCTGCGAGTGCTTTTTCCCCTCGGAGCAGTTTGTTTAAGTGTTTAACCCCTCTCTCCCCCCTCTCCCCTCCCTTCAACAGTGTATAGACATTTCTAAAGAAGTACATTTGGAAAAAAGTATGTATTGACTCAGCTTTGAGTGCAGCTCCCGTGCAAGTTGTGTTCGGTAGTTGTGATGCTTTCAGCATCCTTCTCTCTCTCGATCATGCTGGTAAAGGGAGGGTGTGTTATTCGATCAGAACAGTTTTGGTATGATATGGTGTGTTCTCTTTAATTCCCATAATGGGCCAGATATTTATTTGTGCACATCGGTTGCTGCTGTGCAGGTGAACCACAGGCCTTGCTTATCAAAGCCGAGGGGAATCCATTCTCTGTGCCAAAATGCTGGCACTGCTCTGTAAAGACTCAGCGCCACGGACCCGGACAAACAATTGCAGAAAATATCCCTAATGTTAAATACAGTATAAAGAATCTGTTTTTCCCCCTCTTATTATTCCTATTGTTTTATTTCCAGCCCTCTTGCTAGTGGCTGCCTTTGTGGCACTTCAGCTGTGATTAGATGGGCGGGCAAGCAGCTTCCTCTAGAGCTGAAGCCAGCTGGGTGAAAAGCCTGGCAAACCCTCAACTCCTCGTCTACCCACTGCCTTCACGGCAGAGTTTATTATCTCCATAGCTCTGTGACATGCCCAGCCTGCGTGAGCCAAGGGGCTCTGAGCACAAGTCAATATTCGGTAGTCAGAGCTCCCTTGTTACTACTCTGTTGCTATGCTTATTTTGATGTAGTTGTAACCTAAAAAACTGCCTAATAGCCAAGAGGCTGGGGGGGGGCGGGGAAGGGAGGAGGAGAGGCAGAGAGAGAGGGTCATCCACTTCTAATGCTGGAAACCCTGTGATAATCTGTTCCATGCATTCAAATGAAAATATGACTTCTTGGCAGAGAATAGCATTATAATGTAAAATCCCATATGCTGTTATACAGTATGTTGCAATCTGTTTTACTGCTGCCTCTATTCTAACGAGTGAATACTGCCAATAAAGCAATTGAAGATAACACTAATTGCTTATTTCTGTGATCCATAATTTTTATGACTGCCTTATAGCTCTTTAGTCAAATAGATGTTTTTTGGCCTCTCAGATCTAGAACTCTTACTGTAGTGATTGAGGCTGAAAATCTGTATGCTGGCCTGAGAGATTTTTCTAAGCTGATGAATAGTGTATGTGTGAGGGGGAAATAATTGAAAAGTGTTAAAGAAAATAGAAGTCTTAAATCAGTCATAACAGGTCATAACACTGGATTTCATCAATATTTTTTAATATAAATTGGGCTGTTTCTCTATCCCTCTTGCTTCTTCAGAATTGTTTTGGCCTTTTTTTTTTTTCCAGTGGAGTAATCAGACCCCGGATTTCAAAAATAAAACTCCTTTAAGCTTCTCAGAACAGTGGTGGCTGACTGTATGCTACTTCAGGCACCTTTGTATCTTGGAGAGAGAAATTACACCATTGGCATATGGGGTTAGTCAAATTGTAGTCTTGCAGCTTCAAATCAGAGCTAATCTCGTGAGTGACCAGTTCTTTCACTTACAGGGGAGGTGCCACCCTCTCCTAGCAGCTCCTGTGTCACAATTGCAAATCAAAGGCACCTCGCTAACTGTAAAGCTTTGAAGGTCAGTCAAGGGAATGGGCCAGATTTGTAGCCCATTTGGGGCTCCCTTGTGT
>JANHGL010002835.1:62500-88630 GCA_024611195.1 Ceyx melanurus
AATCAATGCAGAAGAGACTTGTCTCCTTAGCCCCATTAAACTGTGAGTTTACAGCTCAGTGTGAAGTAGCACTAGCAAGGTACATGATGAGATGCAAACGGGGAAAAGTGCTTTTACTGACGTTCAGAGAAGCAAGCTAAACACCTGTGAGAAGCGGGTGCTTCAGGGACACCTACGTTTGCAAATTGTTCATGGGTATCTTGGAGATAGCACTTCTCTACTTGTGGAGTGATTAGTTACCTCTTCAGCACTGGCAAAGCTTCTGGATGATGAGCTCTGCCTTCACCTGCAGGTGTTGCCATGGCAAGGGACTCTAGGAGTACGTTCAGGCAACAAAAACAAAAAAAAAGGCATAAAGCAAAAAGTGAGAAATGGGGAAGAAATGGGAGCAGGAGATGACAATGTCACACTGAACTGGTGCTTTCCTGAGGCAAGCTGACTGTATCTGCTTCCTGTCTTGCACAGCATCGTCAGGTGCTGGTAGGTAGCTTGTGGCCATGGCATGGCCAAGTCTTCTGTTTGTCTGCCAGCTGCTGGGGTGCAGCTGTGGTCCAGCTTGAGGGAATCAGGCCAGCACTGTGGTAGCTTTCAGGGAAAGAGCAGCTTGCAATATAAACTCTCAATTCAACATATGGGTAACTTTAAGCATTTGAGGAGTCCCATGCATTTTTGAGCTCTTTAAAGGGTCAGAGTCTAACTTTTCCAATCTTATCTGGTGCTGATGTCCAGGTGTACCAAACAGGAATAGCATTTTTCTCCCTCTTCATCCACATCTTCCTTTCTTTCCTACCTGAGTAAGCCCTTTCTGTGTGTTTCCCTCTAAGTGTGACTACCTCATGAGCATCTGACCTACTTTGTGAAGGAAAGGAAGGAAGGAAAGGAAGGAGGGGTGCATGCATGCTGTGGCCAGTCCCCTGTCTAGGCAGTTTTGGGAGGAGGACTGAAGAGGAGCACACCATGGCACCCCTCCTTCCAGGCTGGATATTGCCTCTGTGGGTAAGGGTCATTCTCATGCACTGTTTGGCCTCTCCCAGGATAAAGACTTTTCATATATGCTAAGTTTAGCAGGAGGGAAAGTCAGTACAGAAAGAAGAGTGCTTTGTGTGTTCCTTAGGGTGTTAACATTCGTGATATATACACTTGCCCTCATTCAGTGAGTGCAGCTTCATTCCTAATTAAGAATTGCAGTAATCAGCCAAGAAGCTTATTGTATGAGATTGAGGAGCCAAAATTATTTGTGAATTCAGTTAAGATTCAATGGATTCATTTTTTTTTGCCCACCCTAGAAACGTTTCATTTCTACATTTTGCAACAAAGTGCTTTCATTTTGTAAGAACTCTAATTTCCTTCTTAGAGTGTGAAATGGTAATTTTGTTTTGCTGTAAAGACTATTCTTGGGTTGATCCAAGCCACTAGTATTGTTGTGAGGTTTTTTTGAAGTTTGGTTGTCAGCTTGAAGAAATTAACTATTTGCATAGCTGTTTACTTGAGACAGATCAACAGCTCTGGAGCCATAGATGAGATCAAGGTCTGTGCCAAGAAACAGGATCAACTGACGAGACTGGACAGCCTCCCTGCATTTATTTTGCCATGGGCAAAATGATTCATCCAATATGTTCTTTCCAAAGCTTTGGTTTTCCTGGATATGGGATAAGAAAGGGTGCATGTAAGTTAACAGTTTGCTACTTTCTTTAGAACTAGTTTATAATTTACTTTTATAAGTATTTTTTACAACTTTTTACAACTACTTTGATTCTGCTTGGTTTTTATGAGTCAACAAATTTGCCAAATTTCAGCACAATGGGGTTTTTTTTGTGTGTCTGGGGCCTTGGAGAAGTCTCAGTGCCAGTGCCCCTAAATAACATGTTATTGGAGGAGTAGATGATGTGTGCAACCTAGAAATGAGCCAGTCATGGGCTGTTTAGAAGATACTGACCTCTTCAGAATCACGTTCTGAACAGAACTGATCTATGAAGTTATTACATTGCTGCTGCAGCAGCATCTGCCAACCTGGTTATAAATGCAGAAGATGCTGTTTGAAGCCCATTTTGATCAATGAAAAGACACCATTGTGTCCATGGTGCGTTAGACCAAACTGTATGGACAGGAGTCCGTTATCAAGAGGTTACATTTTTCATGGAACTGAAGTAAAAATGCACCTGTCTTAAATCAAAAACCAGAGGAATGTGATGTGATGGCAGTGGGTGTGCATTAGTTGTTTTATTTACGTCAGTGAATTTCATACCTACAGAGAAGTCCTCATTGTAGTTCAGCCATTTACTTTAAACAAGAGTTTGGATTTAATCCTTGATCTTCTGTGGCATAATTCAGACTAAAATAAAATATCTTCGGCTGTTTTATTGCCTTGCTCAATGACCAGCTGGACACTGGATTATGCCTAAGATTTCTGCCCTCCTCCTGTGGACTCTTACGGCATCATCTTTGTGCAGGAATCCTTCACATATATCACTTTCATCTTCATAATTTCAATACATACATGTGTAGGTATATCTATATCATCTATATCTATCTATGTATTCTTGGAGGTGCTTCACAGGTTTTTTTTTCTTTTGCCCAGTCATCTGGAAATACTCTCCCAGGCTTTCTATAAGGTTGCATTACTTCATGTTTCTCATTTGGGCTTGTTGAATTTTGTTACAGAAATAGATAGTACTTTGCCATTTTTACACTCCTTTTAGCTTTGTTTCTATTACTTACAAGTGCTCTCAAAGGTGTGCCCACTAAAATATTGTCCTTCCTAGTTTAGATCTCTTCTGATGACTACCTCGCTTGACTATTTTAATTTTTGAAGTGTGGGCAATGCTGTACACAATAGTGTTTTTAAGTGTCCTATGTGAATTTTACAGCCTGACAAGTACTGACCCAGAGCTACAGCTGCAAAATGTTTTGCAAGTATAGAAATTAGAATTATTTCCTTTCTGTTCTTACCATTGTGCTGTGTGAGCCCAGACAGCGATGGTGTCAGCTGTGTGAGGGCTCCATGAACGTTTAATAGTAGATGCTAGAGTAGAAGGATATTTTCTGTGTTCTGCATTTTAGGCCCTTTATTTATTTTTGTGCTAAATGATGATAGCTACCTATGTAGTAATGTTATTTTTCCCTTGGCCTTTTTTCACACTGGAGGGAGAACTTATTTCCAAAGGTCACCATACAAGCTAATAAACCATTTTAAATGAGATGATGTTGAACTTCTCTCTCTTAAAATTCACTTTTATGCACATATTTTCTGTGTTTGAACAAAGTCATTGTACAATATTCCTACTCTTAGATGCCCCCAAACAGATACCTCCTGTTCTCTTCACATTTTTGGTTTTATTCAGTATCTGTCTGTATATATTTATTTGTATCATTTTTTTTGCCAAAAATAAGGCATCTTAAGACAGAACCTTATTTTATCTGCCTGACATTTTGC
The DNA here is from genome assembly GCA_024611195.1 of Ceyx melanurus. Lineage (NCBI taxonomy): Eukaryota > Metazoa > Chordata > Aves > Coraciiformes > Alcedinidae > Ceyx > Ceyx melanurus. Next base: position 65,934 of record JANHGL010002835.1, read on the forward strand.
CCTCCCTAGTGGCTATCTATACATCCACACTTGCTTCTTCATGTATTGCACACAAACGTGGTGTCTCCCTCGCTCACCCTTGTATTCTCTCTTCGTGCCTTGGTATGCCGTTTAATTAGATGCAGTACTGTTCTCTCATTGCTCATTAACCCTTTCTTTTGAGAAGCAGTTTGCCTTAGCCCTGCAAATACCTTCTGTTTTTTCCAAAGTCAAGTCCATTTCCCTCAGTAACCTTGATTTCACCAGCTATCAGTTATATCACAAATAATTCAGCCTCTAATTAGTCCATCTGTTAACTATTCAAGTACACATGACTTATCTTTATTATGTAAGATAATGGTCAGTCTTCTTACCCGCTAGTGATATTTTCATTTGAAAAATATGTTTTTCTACTTAGGACATTCCCATGTTGCTCATGTGCCCCCTATGGAATATATTGCAGATTGCAGGGTTTTCCAGCCTGTGCCAAGGAAATAAGGATTTCAACCTCTGATTTTGTTGGGTATTTTTGGCAATTGTTGTTGCTTCCAATAATATTTTATAGTTACCCCATCCGTTGCCATTTTTTTTTAAGGTAGAAAGGTGGATGCCAATAGATTTTTATGGAAAAGAATATTTACCTCTGAGAAGAAGCAGAATAATTTTGACCTTAATTTTCTGATGCTAGTGGTATGGGCCAAGGTTAGATTTCTGTCACATGATGAGAGCCAGTATTAATCGGCCACTTGAAATGTCTAACCCATATTCTCTGATATGACTTGAGAACTTCATCCATTTGAGATTGTCACAACCTAGGGGACTAAACTTTACTAGTCATCAACAGTGTTGTGACAAACATTCGAGTTTCTAAATTAATTTTCAGGGAGTTTTTTGTTTCTGTTTTTCTACGGTGTTTGTCATTATTTGGAAAAAAACTGCCGTGTTGCATTTAAGATCTGGCTTTCCTGGAACACAAGAGTGAGTATGTCTAAATGCAAGCTATAGCAGCTTTACTAGACTGTGTCTTCTACATGTGCTTACCAGGTTTTATAAGAGTTCAGCTTATTTTGATCCAGCAAAGCTATCATATGCTTGATAGTTCTTTATTATTACACTCTTTCTACAAAATGGAGAAAATGTGTGAAGAGCCAGAAGAAAGTTCTCTGTTTGCATTTTGTCTTGGACTGCAATCCTGGAAAGATTGTCTTCTAGGGGTTTATTTTCATGGGTTCAGAACTGAGATGAAACCATGTTGATGAAGGTCTCATCTCTGTAGCTCTTGAAGAGATTTCAAGCAGCTCATCTAGCGGTCAGTTTTCTTAAGAACAGGACCACAATCTTTTGAATTTTTCTGACGTAAAATCTACATTGGAATTTGTTACAAGTCTGTTGCCTACCCTGCAACGGTGAGATTATCCCCTCCATGTAGAATTTCACACTGGTACTTTGAATTTTGTCCTCCAAGTTGTACTTAGCCTTCTTACAGACTAGCCAACAATTGTGGCAACACATTATTCAGTGTTGTTTCTAAATCCCCTTTATTCTTTTCACAATGTACTGAGTCCCAGAAGTTCTTTGATGGGACAGCGAAGAATTAATGCCAAAGTTGAATGAGTTACAGCCGCTACCATGTAATTAAAATGATTTTGTGCCAGTTGCTTTTGTTGGGTAGGATCCACACATAATATAATTTTAATCCTGTTTATATACACTCTTGGGACAGATTTGAGATCAGCGTTGCCATTTAAGTGAGGTTAATCAAGCATACTGTATGCAGCTTTTGTTTCTCTATTGTGTGTGAAAGGTGACTACGGCTGATGGGATCCCGACTGGCCGTTCGCTGTGAAAACCACTACTTTCTTGTTAGCAGAGTGTCTGATCATTAACCTAACCCCAGCCCCACTGACTCCTTCTGCCTGGTCCTTGGAACTGTACAGCTGTTGTTATTCACAGAGGAGCTTATAGTTATGAACTGGGTCGTACTGGCAGCAAAGACGTGACTGCACAGAGGGTAGAAAGCAAGTAAAAAATAATTACATCATCCCTAAAAACAAACAGTGTTTTTCGTATTCTTGGTGCGTTTTATGTATATGTAAAGGACATTATGGCAAAATGAAAAAGACCCTCATAAAAATCCTTCTTGAAAAGTATTGTTGCTGACAGCCGTGACCTCTGTGAGTCTGCATGTTTACCCATAATTCATAATTAACAAAGACATTAGAACTGCCACTAGAGGATTCTGGGCTTTATTTCTTTCTAACTGGGCAGTACTAATGCTGGAAGTGCTCCCAATTCAGTGATTTAACATTTCGGGAAATCTTGGAGAGGCAGCAGAAGCCTCCTTATATAGTTCATACTCTGGGACTGTGGTTATACAGATATGGCTGAGATAATTATTCAGCTCTTGTTATTGCTATAGTTCTGCACCTGATCCCTGAGCCATTAGAGCACTCTGCAGGTTATTACAACTATCAAACATCAAGGTCTCTTTTCTAGTCTCTTGACTATGTGGTTATCATTTTACTTCTTTTAAATCCTCCATCTGCAGAGAAAGCTTCTATGCTCTAACTTGGAGATCTGCTAACACTTTTTTCCCCCTTTTTTTTTTTTATGACTTCCCAAATGAGGCCCTTTTCTTACCAGCACATTAACATAAAAAAAATGCACATTAACATAAAAAAATTAACTCGGAGTTTCTCCACTTGTGTTGTTTTTATTTTCTGCCTCTTGTTGATTTCTTCTTCAAGACAGTTTAATCTGTGTGGAGAATGAGCACAGAGAGGTGGGAGTCTTCAGAACAATGAAAGCACACGAAATCTCCCCAGGATGATACGGTTTCTGGTGGTGGGTTAAGTTAGTGCCAATTTTTAGCTGATACATTTCTTTCCTTTGCATACATCTTTTTGTCTCACTGCTTTGCAAGATGGACAAAAATTGAATGAAAACAGAATCGTACCTTTAAATGAGGCTTTGACTCTCTCTGTACTTAAAGATTCATTACTTTATGTGCTGTAGGTGAGTACTCCTCAGTTAGTATTAAAGATGGGGAATTTCACTGGAAGAAAAGTCCATGCTATGTGTGATAATATCAGTCTATCATCACCTGGCTTTCACTGATTACCTAAAAGAAAAAAAAAAAAAATTAAAATCACAGACCTGAATATCCTTGCCCTTCTTTTAGGTATTCAGAGAGCAGGTATCTACTCAGATGATGATATTTAAGATAATTTTGTAAAGAGTTATCCTGGAGCAGACCTCTGTGGGTTGTGTCATAAGGGGAAACAAGGATCTAATGCTGCTTTGCACACTAGGGAGCTCAGCTATTTGGAATCTGTGTTGTGCATTATATCAACAAAACACCTGCAAAAGGCATTCCATCACCACCAGGCAAACTGATGTGGGATCTAATCCACCAAGAGTCAGGGGCACTCACAAACAGTATGGCAAAAGGAGGAAACATATGGTTGCCTTACTTAATATTGCTGTACTGTCGTCCCACAACATATTCCCCTAAATGGGCATTAGCTTTATTGGTAGATCTAAAGGATGTGGGATGCAGGAGAAAATCAAAACATTGTATGTGTTTGTATTATTATGTTAAGCACGTTGTATAATTTAATAGACATGCAATTTGTTAAACAGGAATAAATGTACAATACATTTATTCTATTTTAAAAATCATAGATGCTAGTGTCTCGGGAAAATTGTGGGTTTATGTAATGAAAGCTTTGACTCGTGCTATACCTGTTCTTCAGTTATTTTTACTGTCTTCTTTTTACATGGCCTTGCGTGACAATTGCAGCACTTTTATACCAACTCTTCATTAAGGTCTCTCAGCAGCAAAATTTAATATTTTGGCTTAAAAGAACCCCACTGAGTTTCCCCATTTTGTTTTATATTCTGTGAGTGTGACATCAAAAGAAATAGAATTTCCCCAAAAGTTGTTGGAGGAGACTTGAATGCTCTCTTATATTGGGATAAATCTGAAATATATAGAGGTATATGAAGAATGCATGCCACTAGTGAAACTGGTTGAAAATGGTAAAAGATGTGGGTTTTAAGGTTTGAATGACACATTAACATTTTTTGAACACTTTTTTTTTTTAATAAGTCCATTGATCAAGCTTTAAAATTACTGTGGCAGATTAATTGTAAGAGTGTGTTATTTGCGCACACAAGTCCAACCAGCTAAGCTGCAGACTTGTCACATTTTGAATAGCTTCTCAGATTAAATAGTTGCGTGTAAAAAAAAAAAATAGTTAACATTCTTATCTTTCAGGTGGCTAAAGCACTCTCTTGTGTTGATCCTAGGACCTACACATGCATCTATAAAATAATTGTTTTAATTATTCTGTTGGAAATATATAATAATATTTGCAGAATTCCACGCTAACATTGTTGATGAAAGCAGATAGGGAAATAAAGATCATTTACCTAGCTGAATGTTACTTTCATTCTTGAAGATAAATTAATTTTTAAGTAGTATGAAAACATTTAGAGCAGGAAGAAAAGGCATTAAGAAGAGAGGCAGTGTCACCCTTCATATGAGTCCTGTTCTACGTCCCTTTCTCTTGTTTAAAGCCACTGGTGCTTGCCTCTTTAAAGCTGTAGCCTCACAATTTCATGCTTACGTGCAAAAACTTGTATCTCGTTGGATTTAGGACATATAAGAATTGACTTTGGCTTTAGGATGAAATAATCAGCACCTACTTTTCATTAATCCCTGTCTTTAAATAATAATAACTAGACTTATGATATTTATTAACTTATAACGTGCTTTGGAATGTGAAACCACATCAATCAGAAAATGGGTCATGAACTAATTTTCAAGTATTTAATATTATACTATAAGTAGAGCCCTGTTATGATGTTTCTCATAAAAGGTGAATAATGGGATAATGATAGAACTGGTTAATTATGCATTTGTTACTTTTATTTTAGGACCACCACAGTAAAACAGATTGGGGTGTCAGAGTTACACTTATGTTGATCCAACGTAGGGCTTCTTGTTTCCTTGGGCCATCATCACTTCGTGTTCAGGGGCATGAGCTGCTCTGAATCACACCCTCTGATACTCTGGTAGCTTTGGAACAAAGGTGACTTCATTGCACTGGCTTTTCTTTTAAAGACAAAAATGCATGTTGTGTTTGTTCTGTGTCAGGGAGCAGCAAGAGCAGGCTGCTCCAGGCAGGCTGAAGGTGACAGCAAGGCTGGTAGCAGCAGTGGTCTCTCAGATAAAAGACACAGCCCCATAGCACCAGAGCAACTCATAGTCAGGTGCAGCCTGTTGATGGAAAAGTCCATGTCCAGCGCTGGTGAGCAGGGTGAACAACAGATCACCAGGCAAATCCACAGCCAAGTGGCCAGTTTGAGGTCAAGACAGGAAGGCAAATTAGCTCGGGATCATTGAGGTACATGGCCAGCTACTTTCCATGGATGTTTTCTGGGACATATTCTGTGTTACTCAGAACTCACATTGACTTTCCTGCGAGTTGTACAGATGCTCTTGATGCCAAATGAAGCCTGTTACTTCTCAGTTCAAGAAGGTAACAAGTTTTTAAAACCTGGTGGTAAAAGATGCCTACATGACTACGTGGAAGCTCTTGCAGAGATCTGTCTTGCTATTAATTTTTACCAGCAGGCAAGTGTGTGAATGTTTGCAAAACCAAATGCTTGAGGCTATCAAGCACAAGTTAAGAAAACGTGTAAGAAAGCAATGTTGATGTGTATTGCTCCCTCTGGGGTTTGACTGCTCTTTTCCTATGGGACAGTACTCAGCAATGTTTTGCATTGTCTTCTGCTAAAGAGCAGTGGGGGACTTTTCCAAAGTGGGAAGGACACAGTGGGAAGGGATGGGGCAGGAGGCTGGGAAAGAGAACAGAAGCAGGTGGGAATTTCCAGGGGAGCTCAAATGGCAAAACTGATCAACTAGTTTTGCCCAAACAACATTGCCTTGGGATTGAGCACCCCAGCAGGGTGTGTTTCTGCTTGGTGACAAAAGGGTGTATGGCTGCACTGACAAAGGGGTGAGTTGAGCACTCAACAAATTATCAACATACAAATATACTGGAAAAAAAGCTCTGATTTTTAGGCAATGCAAAGCCACAACTACTGCAGGGAGGAGAAATCTCAGCTGAAATACACTGGCATGTACACCACAAAACCATAACTAAAAACTTTGCTGCCTCCTTACTTGCTCCACTGCAACTGTCATTGCAGCAAATATTTTATGTAAACTCACCCTCTACTTGGAAACTTCTGGATAATTAGGTAATAGTAGATGATGCTAATAGCTCTTGTTGATTGCTATTGTGGTTAGGCCTTTACGTCTATTGTTTTTCTCTCCTTCCTCATAGATTAGGAGCAACACCTTCTTTCCAACCCCCCCACTACCCTGAAAATATATTTTAAAGACATGTCTTAAAATGAGGTTAAATTTTACTTTATAGTCTTACACAGTAGTCATTTGGTAATCTTAAAACTCTCTATTCCTTTCTCTCTTTAACATATGCATGTCACTAGTGGTTAGGTGTGAAGTGATACATCCTTTTCCATTTCAAAAGCATTGATCTAAAACTTCTTCACTGAGATTTAAAAAAACATTATTATTTTTCCTTAAATAAATCTTAGTGAAAGAGTGTATCATTTCAGGTCAATCCTGGAGGACCACTGTGGTCTCAGTGTAACCACTGCTCGCAGAGCATGGAAACTTGCTGGCACAGTACTGCAAAGTGACTCTGCAGGGGCTGGATGACTTCCAGCCAGCCATGAACCACAGCCAAGAAATGCCAATATGGATAATGCAAACAAGAGAGATTTGGGGCACATTTCGATTTAACCATCTGATTTAATTGACAGAATAAATGCACCTGTCATCGGGTAATATTCTTGTGATTAGTTTTGGCTGTGCTGATGAAACGATGTTAAAAGAATGTCAGAACAACCTGTCCTGGGACTCCTACAGACAGTTTCAAGCTAAGGAAGGTCAGTTTTCAACTAGATAAAAGATTCAAAATTACCTCATCTTTCTTTCATCTTCTTTGATTTCACGTGTCTTTTCCTGAGACACAGAACAGTGTATCTTGCATATTTTCTCTTGGCAGCCCTTGTTAAAGGCCCTTGGGTCTAAGCAAACACACTTAAGTGGAAGGATGACCTGTTCTCATCCAGGCTTTAAGACCATTCTGTGCTTGGAAGGAGATGCATTCACAAGGTCACCATTTGCCAATTTGCACATTGTCATTCAGAACTGGTGGCCTTTGTGGAAATGGCAGCTTGTTCAGGAGCTGCAGTGTGGTGTGCACCAGAGCCTTTTGCCTCCATAAGTAGTTGGTTAGTAAGAGAAAGAGATTGGCTTCTGCAGCTCCGGGGCCATATTTGGCTTCATTTAATCTCCTGTAAGAGGAAACAGGAGTTGGTTCTGAGTAACACTATACACAGACCTCCTTTGCACTAGGACAGGTGCCATTTACTGAGGCATTGCAGTTGGATGTAAAGTTGTGTTAACCAAGGTTGTGTTTATCATTGCTGCATGTGATGGGTATGTCTGTGCAAACTGAGGATGAGGCCAGTTTTGCTGCTACATGGGGAGGAAAAGCACTTGCTTTGAAATGGTAAACAAAAGTTTGGAAAAAAGACAGATAATTATTTCCATTTTATGGAGTGGAAAGGATCCTAAGGAGGAATTACACCTCCTTCATGAGCAGTGTAACAGGAATGACACCTCCTCTATAGTACCTGCAGCACTAAGGTACATGTTGCATGAAGTGTTCGTAGCCACATGGCTGCACATCCCTTAGTACAGATGGAGCTGCAGCTGTCCCTGTTTCAGAGGGGAAATTGAGGACAAGGCAATTTAATGACTTGCCAGAGGTCACAGCTATGGTCTGTGAGAGCACAGGGGATGAATCTAAATCCCTTCAGGTCCAGGGTCTTATCAACAAGACAACAGTTCTGTTAATAGAAAAAAAAATATTGTTTGGGCTTTTTTTCAGCATCACACTTCTGGTGGTGTTTAATCTTAATTTTGGGGTATTTAAAAGCTTCACTTGGATATTTATTGTTTATAAACAGGGATGTTAATATACGGAGAAACCTGAGTGACAAACCTTCTTGTTGAAAACTTGAATGAACAGTTAGGACAGGTTCCCCAGGGAGCAGTTAGTATAGGCAACCCAAAACTGCTGCAGTGAAGCTACACGTTGGATGTCTGCTTTTGGGGAGAGATTAGTTCAACTCCTGCATCTGCTTTACGTCTTCTGAACTAGCAGTGCCAGGCAGAGATTTTGACTAGATAAATAAATTCAACATTTGCATATGTTTGTGTGTGGAAATATAATTTGTGAAGAAGCAATTGGCTTCTGCTTGAGAAAGTAGAAGTGCAGGGGGTAAATGCAGGCTAACTTTCTGAACGGGATCTCTGAGCCAAAGTGGAACAAAATGTAAAATGTCTTTTCTCTTGACTGAAATGTGGATGTGTATTAAGGATACTATCCACGTTAATGAGGTTGGACAGAAAGTGGTGCAGCTTGTCCCATGCAGAGATACTAAGTAAAGATTTAGATGCCATCAAATAACATTGATATTCTGAGTCGCATGGGGTTTGAGGCTGCACTGGTAGGAATTTCACCTTGAGAGCACAATTGCTGTACAAGTGCTCTTGAAGGTGTTTTATTTTTTTTCTTTGTCAATTTTCTGAGTATCAACATAGATTAGCTTCTAGATAGAACCAAAGTGCCTATTAAGTTACACATAGTTAAGCGTGAAATTCAGAGTTGCACACACTTTCACTCTCCCAGCTTAAATAAGGTTTGGATTTTGACCCATTTACACACTACATAATGAAGCAAGTCAGTTAATGACCAGACACTGGAGAGTGTTCCCAGTCTGCCAGTCCCAGTGGGAATGCTGTGTGAGGTGGAGGTGGCATGTGGCACATGGGGCTACATAACTAGTATCATAGACAAAATTTGCTTTTGTTTATTTCTAAGATAAATTCTAAATTCCATTTATAAGCTTCTGTTGAAGGAGACTGTTTTCCTTAGTAAACGTCTACAAATGCTGCACTGATGTGACATAATGTTAAAGCAGTATGTATTTATAGCTTGGATAAGGCTTAGCCCAGTTGCACAGGTTGTGGCTCCTGCCTGCTCCTAGCTTGTGATTCAGCAACAGGTCTGGACTTTTGGTCAATGCCTAGTGCTCCATCAAATATATACAATGTTCCTTTAGGAATAAGGAAGCTTGTTTTAACTCTTAATTCTCCATGAAACTCCTTCCCATTGTATGTCCACATGCAGAGGACTGGAAATACTCAACACGAGAGCTATTTTCTTCTAATTTACATAAGAAGAATATTTATAAGATACAGTTGCATTGATTTCACAGAGACTACGTAAGGCAAGGGCTTTAAGACTTCAAAACAGCTCAAGAAAAAGGGTCTGTGCATATTTTAGATTTTTGTCAGATTAAACACATTAAAATTCTATGAGAGAAGAAACACTAAAATATCACTGTAAAATGAATTCAGCAGATTGTGCCATGGACAAGCCTCACAGGAAGAGAGGGGAGAAACCAAAAACAAGTTGGAAGCTTCTGTGTGGTTGAAGTGAGGCCACTTAACTCTCTTGCCTTGGATTTGGAAAAGAAAATTCTAGGTTACCATGAAAACTGAGGAGACTGAGGAATATATGGTATCATTTAGAAATATGTTGTAACTTGTAAACATGGGAAGTGGGTTTTTGCAGCAGTCTTGGAGGGACTTGGCATTAAAGAAAGAATACCTTAATTTGGTTTTGAAAGCAAAACTGTTCAGTAACTAAAATGCAAATGATTCCTCCAGTTCCTCTCTGTCTCGTTTTTGACATTCTACAAATAATAAACTGAAGATTTCATGGAAAAGCTCTGTTCCTGCTACCATCCTCAGCTTTAACTTTCAGCCTACTCTCAAGAAGAAATGTCCTAGGTAACAACAGCTTTCCTAAAGTTTTTAAGGACTTTTGGAGCAAGTGTTTGTGGATGATGGGTATGGGGCAGGATCACTTTCCTAGATCCTTTGCTTCCTCTGCTTCTGCTCCAACTTCCCTGTCACTGTGAACAACTCACTTTTGCTACCAAAAAAAGCAGAGCAGCTCATGAGTCAGTGGAAATGAGCTCCATGTCTGTGTGCTTTGGTGGTGAGTTGGTCTGAACAGTCTGTGAAGGCGGAGTTGTCACGTTGCTACCAATTCACACAAGGAGCAGCATCACCTCTCTTTGGCTGGTGGCAAGGGAGGACTCTGAGGCAACTTCAGAACTTGGACAGACTTCTTGTTTCTTGGGAGAAAAACAGCATTTGGAGAAAGGAGGAGATTAAATTACACTTATTCAATTCAGCGTGTATGTAGGGTGTTGGAAAAACAAAGTTATGTTTGATCCCAAGAACCAAAGTGTAGCATAGGGTATATGGGTTCAAATTCAGTTCATGAGCAGCGTGTCTGCTGTCCTGGGGGTGCTTTTGGCACCAAGTCTCAATATTAATTCCTAGTTTCCATGCAGCTATCCCACCGCATCATTAAATCTCTCAGGAAATGCAAATACAAGTTGCCTGTCATTTATCAATGGAAATACTGTTTAACATTTGCAAGTGTATACACAGCCCATTATAAAACTCAGTGGTGCATGCTCAGAAGCGAAATGTATTACTATAGATATCAGTAGATAACTATTGATAATTAATCCTGTAGGAATAACAGTTTTAACAGTAAGAAACATCTAAGCTAAATGGAGGGTGAAAATGCCTTAAGTTATTTTCATGGCTGTTTAGGCTACTGGTTTGGCCAGTTCAGGGTCAGCTGTCATTCAGACAAGAGAAGTGAACAAGAATTCATTGCACAGCAAGCATTAAATACTCAGATTGGAGCTGAGACTTATTCCATGATCTAGTTTTTGGTATTTTAAATGAAAAAAAAAAAAATGTTTATGTTTGGGTGACTGTAGCTAGAGCAGCCTTTGTTGCAGTATACCTGTGATTGAAAGAGTCTGGGTGAGCTCTATTTTAAAGCTAACCCAGCTCTGCAAAGGTGCCTGTCACAGGTGTTTCAATCTGTTCATCCAAAGAAAGAATTTAAAATTCTCCTTAACATTCACATCATCAACTAGGGAGAACCCTCATTTCCGTCTATTAGCATGGCTTCCACCAGTAGGACATGAAAAATTATATGAATTGAGTTCCTAAGCAATCTTCCTGAGAAATGACTGCATAATCGATTTTTAGCTGGAGAATACCTTACATTAATGACATTACTGGTCATTCTGCTCTAATACTTAAACTGCCACCTCTACTTCTGTCTCTTCCGATGGTCTCTAAGCCAGCCCATTTCCCCCCCCCCTTCTCAGCGTACATATGTAAAGACACAGGCCTTTTACACCTGCCTCCTGATGACTGAGTGTTTCCCAGACAGAGCTAAGTGACCTTTCTTAAAAGTATGGGGATGTTTCTTTGAAGTAGAATGCATCAAATGGAAGTTATTAAACCCAAACTACAGTCATATTTTATTGCAGGTGAGACTGGGGCAGGCTCCATTCCTGCACTCCTGGGGCTGGGGGGAGGTTCGAGGGGCTGCTGCAGTTGTGCTGGCTCAAAGTTGATCTGAGCCTGGCAGCCAAACTCCTCTGAGGGATTACATGGTCAGGGATACATCAGATTATATAGATGAAACACATATTTATTACATCTGTGTAGTTTTTAAAAAATAAATCAATAGAAGAGACTCATTTCTCAGCTAATTTGATTCCTGGCCATTTGCTGATGATTTTTCAGATGTACATTTCTCTCTGCCACTCTCTCATTTAATGTGAAGAATAGTTCTTCAATTTAAAGTTGAAGTGTATTGTGGTAACCACCTTTTGCTGCCAGTCCCTGGTTAAGATGGAATTCCAGACTAAAACAGCCTTTTGGCTAGGGGGGAAAAAACATAAATTGGAAGCAAGTTAAACATCTCTACTTCTCTACGGGTGCATTGGAAAACTTTAGAATAGCCATAAACTTACAGAGGTGGCCAAATGACTTAAGTTTGCAGTGTTGTGAGATCTTTCTTGTTACTGACCCATGCTGGACAGCTTCTGAAGGCTGTTTTTCCATGTGGCATTTCAGAGGCACATGGAGGTGGTCGATTCATGTGTATGGTCTCTGACACCCCATTACTCACTAGCACAGAGCACTTGTGAGCCAAGCTGAGCTTCATGCAATCTTAGGGCATTGCTAGAAGCCCCTCAGTCAAGGTGGACAGACGTGATTTGGCTTGAAAATTTGCTGCCAATTCTGTGTGTCTTAGAGTAAGAAACCCTTAAACTTAAGTTGTGTAATTGAGAACTTCTTGATCTGTGCATGTCATCTGTACCAACTGCTCTGTGCCTGGATCTCTGTCTTACCTTCCATCCTTTGCTAGTGAGAACAATTCCAGTGTCAGACACGTGCAGGGAATGATCCACAGTACAACACGTGGTCCATGGATGACCTACCAGTGGCAACTTGTGGCAGACCAGACCTGGTAGGAGGTCCAGAATGACCCCTGATGTTGTGTTGGGGACCTGAATCCTGTGTGGGTATCTTGATTACATGTTTATCTTCAATATGTCCCAACAACTTGAAGCTGTGCTCAAAAATCAATAGTGCATTGATGAAATAGACATGAGCTAACTGCTTAAGTTAATTTGATGTGGTTTTGGAATTTAAAAATACAAAATCCAAATATTTATTAGTATGTTTAAGAATTCATATTTCATGCGGAATACTCCAAATCATAGTAAAATTATGGGTAGGAAAGTAGTTTTTGTGCATATTTGATAGGATAGCATTGGAGAAAGATGAGCGCACTGCATTCGGGAGACATTTGTCCCTGATGGAAAATTAGTTTGATAAAAAATGTGAAGAAATTATTTAAAGAAAAAGGAAATAATTTAGAATGAGGAATGATCATTAGGCAGAACCCAACTCCTGCACTTGCACAGGTCTTTGGGTAAGAGCAAGGCCCAGAGGCAGCAAAAACTGGTGTGTCCATCAGTGTTTCACCTCTTTCTTACTTTACAGAACACCTCTAGTTTTCGTTCACAAGGGATCTTGTGAACAAATTTCCTGTTTTTTGAGCTGAGAAACTTTTCTAGGAAATACTAAAATCTGAATGCCCACATATAGCCTCTACATGTAATTGATAATAAAGCAACACATTCATTTAAAGCAGAATTCAGAGGCTCCAGGAGCTAAAGGCAGGAATTCAAGCTGGGTGGGGTGGGGAGGTGGAGAATACTGCTGTGACATTTTTACCTTTCCAAAAATGATATAGAAATAAGTCTTTCCAGTCCTTAAAACTGTTTTGAAAATGAAATATTTCCTAATAATAGACACAGCTTTACATTAAATATACCTGATGTCATTTGGAAAATAGTATAAGCAGAAATAATTATTTCCACCCCCCAGTAGAGGTCAATCAACTGATGTCACTCAAGAACTTAAAACACACATTAGACCTGTTTGTTTCCACAGCTCAGAATCAGCAAAAAGAACCATTTATATGACTGAGTGAATGTAAATGATTCCATTGCAGTTTTGGTGCTCCAGAAGATGGCACACAGGGGCTTTTCATGACCTTTCCTATAATGTTCAAGTATTTTTTAGAGTGCAGTTAAGAGGTGCTGAGTGGTAATTGTGTTAAGGATGACACCCACCCTTCTACTAAGGATGTTTGGTGAGATCTAAGGTCTGATGTGATTTTTATAAAGGTGTTGCCAGATTAGCAAAGCAGGTAACTCACACAAAAAAAACCAAACCCAAACCAAACAAAAAAAAACGAACAACACAAACCCCAGTCCCTCCCTGGTAAAAAAAAAAATGATAGAACAATTGATTGTCATAATTAATATCTCGCATTATGAAATGTAGTACTAAAAACCAGAGTATCTCCTTTTGGAATCAGCTTCCATGGTTACAAATAGTCTGAACTGATATTGAGGACAGACCAAATGTTGCAGACATCATGTTACACACATCATCATATGCTTAACATGGTCCTGAAATTAGTAGTATAGCTGTTAGATATTTTATTGCTATGTTCTTGCTTCCCTGACTTTGGTAGGTAGCATTGCACACTGTAAACAATTCATTATGGCAGCAGACCACAGCTGATGGGTCTGTGTGTGGGACAGACTCTGTAGCATTCGTGTCAATTATATTATATTAGGGTTTTCCATTAATTTTGTCTTCCAACTTCATGAAAGGCTAGAAGGCAGATACATCTTTCCCCTGATGTAATGGTCTTGATTTCAGCAGTGTGATTACCAAGGGAAAAAGTAATCAATGACAGGAGATTCTGGCCCCAGAGTTTTGCCAGCTGAACTTTGTTCTGGAAGAGCTGCTAAACATGGCCGTGGAGTTGTTTATAGACCTTTCCTTCCTATGATTGCAGCATTCCGTGGCTTCCATACCTGTGATCATCAGCAAATTGTGTCACCCTGTTTGATGTCAGCTTTCCGTAATTCAGTGTTTGGTTCTGGAATGACAATCTAATTTTGTGAAAAAATCTTTGTTACATTGCACAAGTCGCTTTCTATTCCAAGGTTTTATCTTATTAGACTATCTGTGATGTGACATGCCTTCCTCTTTCCTATAATCCTGTTACAGACACTCTACATTTAACCTACTTTCTCATACAAGTTATTTGGATCCCAAGAAGGAATTTCTTACAAGGGACATGAGCTGTACTGGCATCTCATTGTTCAGTTTTGCCTGCAGCTTAGACTATTTTTAATATGAATAGCAGAATTCTCTATTATCAATAACTAGCTTATTCAGTTTAGAATAAATGCATAATGATTAATGAGATACTACTACTACTAATTATTATTATTGTTGGTTGGTTGGTTTTTTTTACTGTTTGTTGTATTAATTGAGTTGGTGGTGAAGCATGATTTTTGCTCTAGGTTTCCTGGTATAGGTTCAATGTCTTCAGCTGCAATTACTAATCTACAGATACAAGTCCTGTGAAGGGTTTGTAAGGCTGCCTTGCAGTATCCATTTAGTCAATATAATAACAGATACTGTTATAGTGGAAAAAGTGATCTGCAAGTGTGCAGGCAGACTGACTGGTATAAGAAGGAATAATTATATTTATGGGCTTATAGCTCTAGGAACTTTATAAATACATAAACTAGACATCTCCTCTAAAGACTGTAGGCTGCTTGTGGCCATTCCAGGTAGGAGGAATCAGTTCAGCACTGCTGTGCTCTCCCTTTGCAGACATGTCTGTGGCCCCCAAGTGCTGGTGCAGCAGGCTCCATTCTGGTTCTGGTTTTGTTGGTCTTTTTTGTTCCCCTGCTGTCATGCAGTGAAATAAGTTACTTTTATATGACTGAGAAGTCTCCTCGTATTAAAGTGAATTAAAAAAAAATTCTATAAATAGTTGGGGTGGATGGCCTGTGGATATTGTACACAAATGATCTTTCTTAAAATATCTCTCTGCTACCACCAGTGATGCCTGCTTAGAAAAAAACTGACCTCCAGGCTTCTAGTACTGCAACCAAAATGGATTAAAAAAATTATTTATTTCTTTTAAGGAAATAATAATAATAATAAAGTCTTCAGATCATTGTTATTGCATTAGAAATGTCTGCTGCATGAAATACATTCACAGATGGTCCCTAAACATGAGTAGCACACACTGTGTAGACAAGATAAGTCATTATGTAGTTTCTCTGGGCTTCCACATTTAACCTGTAAGGGGAAAAAAAAGGCACCAGAAAAGAAATGTCCGGGTGTTCAGGTGCTGCAGCCCAAAGCATCCTTTGTACAGCCGCCAGCGCAGTGCTGCTGTCTGACTCAGCTCCCGAGGCTTTGGGCAGAATTGTAGCTGGCTTCACAAAAGCCGTGTGGCAAATTTACAGCTATGCACGATTTTAGAATTTCTCCTATTAGGAAATTCCCTTTATCTTGTCCAGGGCAGTGGGATATGTGACAGAGGTCAGGAGCCTTGCGCAGCTTGTGACTGGAGATTGACGGCCAGGCAGGCACGGTTCTGCTAATCGTCTTCCCAGCCCTTCTTGTCATTTTATGCCAATCAGACGCCCTTTATAATTGCACTAATTTCTTAGAGACACTTACGTAGCACTCTTCAGTCTGTCCCAGTCTGGCGTGGGTGATTCCAGGGACATGCAGAGCAAGTTAAAGTCTTTTGTAAGCAGCAGCAAATGACTGTATTTTCTCTGCAGTCTCGGCGTTCCGGGGGTACCTTTCACACACGCACATAACTTCGTGAATGCTGAAAGTTTCCACAAGTTCACAAAGCATTCCGAGAGAGTGAAGAGCTGCTGTGTTAAGCACAGACATCACCTTCGCCTCAGGAAATTCCTCAGCAGCAAATTCCTGGAGGCTGGGAGAAGATCTTAAGGAAATGACCCTGTCCATCTGCCTCCTCCTCGGGCTCTTCTGACTAGTTCACTCTAGTCAGCAAGCGGCTGCTGATGAGATCTGTGCGGGTACAGAAGCATCACGCCTGGGAGGACTGGAAACAAGGGTAGCAGATGCCGCCACGTTATTCTTTGAACTCTAGCGGTAACCAGAGCCGGTGCCTTAGTCCCTGTTCAGGCTGCCTCTCGGGAGCTGGTGGAGGCGGTGGTGGAGAGCAGTCTTTACACAAAAGATGCTGACTCAGAGTCTTATCTCTGGCATCTCTTTTCTTTTGGATACTGTGAAGTTTATTAGCTGTTTATTTCTGGTTTACATATTTTTTGGTTTTCTTCTTGCAGCTGCTTGAAGATATATAGGTGGGCATAGTTTTCAGTTAGTGCATTAAAATCAAGTTCTACATAACCACCTCAAAGGAGAAATTCAACAAAGTTGTGTTACTAAGCAAGAAAACAAATTGAGATAGACAGAAATATAGAGGTGGAAAAAAATTAACCTAAATGTATTCTTTAGGTAAATTTACTAGGAATCAAATGTAAGTTCTATGAGGAGGAATCAACTCCCAAAAGTTTATACTGGTATCTGTGGGTGAAACTCTGCACTAATAACCATGCATTAACCAGTTGTGTAGTGACTATTCACCCATATGGGCAACTAAAACTGGAGTTAACCCTTTTTAGCTTTGCAACTGTAGGGGAGAAAAAAAAAAATTAAAACATGTTTTCCCTAGTTCTGCACCTTTTGATTTCAAAGAGGAGTGGAGGCAGCAATGCTGAAAATACAGTAGGAAATATTAACTTTTTACCTAGGGAATAAATTCTGGATTGTATTAGAAATCCTGTTTTTTTCTGGATTTTCAGCCAGGATTTGCAGACACCCAAAAGTTTCCAATTCTGTAGTTAAATAACCATCTTTATGAGAAGTACTCAGTGTTTTCCTGGTTAGAATTACCTGTTGAGCTTTCTCCATTAATAATATACCTTGTTGTATAAGGATCTCCAAATTTTTGTTAAAGCTTTATTAAATATTCTATATGTAAAAATATTTCTGTTTTGCAACTCTGATGTATGGAGTTTGCTTTTTCCCCACTCCAGGAAACCACTAAGGCCCATGCTTAATTGACTACACTCAGCTGGATTAATCTGTTTACATGAGAAAAGTTCATGTTGCTGGGTCAAAGCCATGAGGAGCCTATGAAGCAACTGAGTGAGCAAGGACTACAGACAGAGGAAGGTTATAACATGGGATCTTTAGATTTGAAAGTTGAAGGTGCTGGAAATTATATTAAATACATATATTAATATGTGTCAATATAATACTGGGGGGAAGGTGGAGATGAATGGTTTGGTGTGCTTTAATTAGAGAGTGGAAGGTTAACTTCTGCCTTTGGGGCAGATGGGATGCATGGGGGTGAAAGAAAGCACATGCTCTTGCTGGATGCTCATGGAACAACACAGTCTCACAGTATCTATATGGATACTAGAGGAAGCGTTAAGCAAAAAGGCTCTGATGTGTCATATTAACAGTCTTTTCCATCATGGCTCTTGATGATTTGACTATGTGGCTCTATGAACTTTCATACTTTGCCTAGGAAAAATTAATTAACAATAAAAATTACAGTAGCAAAATGGGAGGCATCAAATCTCTCCAAGATGTGGTCACTTACATTTTCAAAGCCGCCATGAGAATGAAATGTTTACTTTGTTATGGTGTGGAAAATACATCTTAATACTGAATTCTGATCAATCTGTGCAATGCTTAGAATGACCCAAATTATGTTAACTCAAATAAAATCTCTCTTTGTTAACATTTTTTCTTAATTCCTGACACACCGGGCTGCTCTATTGTGCATGAGGCTGAGGGAAGGTAACCTCCTTTATGGGGACTAAGGGCACTCTGCTGTTTCAGTTTGCATGATGTAGATCAATATATGTGTTCAGAACCTTTCCAACTGAGGGTACGGCTTGCTTTTCAGTGTTACTTTTTTTGCCATATGGAATTGGAAAATTCCTTCTCCCTTCACATTATTGCTCGTGTTCTTCTGCAGAGTAGTCATTCTGCTCTACATTTCCAGAGGAATTTGGGTCAGTGTTTACTCGTGGCTTCATTAAAGAACGTTCAGTAGGTAGCAATTTGAATTGTCAACCTTTGAATATCGAGCACACTATTCTAATGCTCTTTGAAAGCTCTGTGTGTAGCACAGAAACCCGAGAGAGGCAAGAACAGCTCTAGCCAAGCTATAAAAGAGCAATACCATTTGCTGCCTGAACAGAAGGAACGTGTGGGGAGATCGAGGGCATTGCCATGACAATTCCGCCCGACGGATCTTTGTTCTTGTTGTGTTCCGACATAGACTTTTTTGTTCCAACAGCAGGGCAAATGATGATGATGAGAAGCTGCTCTCGTTGGGGAGAATATGTGGCCAAACACCACGTCTTCCGTTTGTTGGAGCTACAAAATACGTGGTCAATGGAGTCTAATTTGAATGAAATTTTATGGGCACACAGAGGTTGGTGCGAAGTAAGGAATGCTCTACTTTGACCTCTATAGCCTCTCTACAGAGAGCTTAATAGAGAAATGTTTTAAATTACAGTATGTTCCAATTATTGTACATTTATGGGACGGTGTGAGCTCCCTCTACGGGCTAATTTAACGTCTGCAAATCCCAATAATTCTTTTTTGTAACAAAGCCTCTGTGTAGCCTAGTGGATAAGGTGCCTGCCTAAGGTGTCTGAGGTTGTGCTCTTTTGAGCGTGTGCAAGATGGCTGCCCCACAAGTGTTTGAAGCTGCCGCGTTTGAAGCTGCCGCGTGTGTTTGAAGCTGCCGCATTTGAAGCTGCCGGGTTTGAAGCTGCCGCGTGTGTTTGAAGCCGGCGCGTTTGATGTTCCCGAGTGCGTTTGTAAATTTGAGGCAGACTTTAATATTGTCAGACGGTAGGGGAGTCCTTTTCAACCTTTTTTCATTTCTCACTTGAACTTTTAAAAAGTTTTATTTTAACTTTTTTTTTTTTTTTTAACTATTTTAACTACTTATGTCAGCTGAGGAATGCTGTGATTCACAGCCATTATTGTAAGGAGGCTGTTATGTATTTTTAGTGCTGCTGGGACCATAGGAATTTTTGAGTGACTTTGACTGCAGACAACAGCGTGGAGAATAATCCTGACTGTGAAAAGTGCTGTTGGGGCTGCAGAAAAGTACAGAATAATTTTGACCAAGGGCAATCATGGCTGCTTTTAGAAGAAATACAAGTATGCCTGGGTGCTGAATCTGTGAGTGGCTCGGATTGGGAGGGGGGGAAAAAGTGCCGGAAAGAGAAGCTGGAGTTTTGTAGAGTTTTACAGTGTATTCAGTAAGCCAAGGAGCTGAGAGCTGAAAATGAAAAATTCTGATGGGACTGCAGAAGAGTAGACAATGAGGCTGGGAGTGAAGAACTCAAGCTGCTTGGACAGTAGGGGAAAAGCATAAAAGGTGCTATGAGTTGAAAGCAGTGGACTACTGAAAATGTTAGACAGTAAATGCCAAATATGTGTGTTGAGAGATGTAAGGTGTACTTTGTTTCTTCTGGAGGAGAAATGTTCTGTAATCTTATCTGATTTCATGAATGCCATTTCTGAAGTCTGAAAAGTGCCCAAGAGCTGATACGGGTCTGGAAAGTCATTAGCTGTTGGGTGGGAGGGGGAGGTTTTCTTAAACATCTGCTTGCTTGTTTTTGCATGAACAAGCAAGTGAATATTAGTTGCAAGTTAGAGGTTCTCACAACTTGACTAAGTGGTTGATCTCCAAGCATAACTGATCAGCTCTTGGACCACAGGACTTCTACTATTGTCCATCACTGAGCTGTGGTTTGGGGAGCAAATGCTTTGTGAGTCTGCCTCTGGAGGTCTCCTCCTTGTCATTCTCATCAAGCTTTGGATCATCCCTTACTGATGAGGTTGGTCTTGGAGACCCTCTGGAAATCCCATCATCTCTGGTAATCTTTGAAGCATTAGAAGGTAGATCTGGTAGCTGCTATATGAACATGTGTGCTTTGTTACCTACTGTATCCATCCATCATTCAGCAGATTGGTTTCTTGGCACAAGGTTGGGATCTGTGAGTCTCTATCTCACTTCATCTGTAACAAGAAGTTGAGATCACAGATTATTTTGTTTATGATGTTGAATCTCCTTTAGATTAAATCATCACCTTTTAATTTTTCTAGACTTGACTCCTCTGTTCTGGTGATTCTTTGTTCAGATGTGCTTTGTTTTATCATCCAAGAAGCTAACGCTTAACATTGTTTTGTGTGGAATTACACAAGTGATGAAATGATGAAAAAAGTGGTGTGGTATATTACAAAGAGCTGGGTAACTTCATGACTTGGCTTCCCTGTGAAGGTTGGCACTTAGGGATTTTTAATTTTGGTACAATAGCAGGCTCTGAATGGATCTGATTGATACTGTTTGTGATGTTTTGTACTGTTTGTACTGGGATGGTACTTATTTTTCTTTCATTTTCCTCCAGACATTTCTCATTCTTATTTTAGAATATTTGTCATGTTTGTTTGACTTACAAAGTTGTTCTTACTTCCTTTAGTTTATCAACCACCTCACGAAATTAACTTCAGTGTTTTCTTTGCTGTTTACACAGACTTTTCATTACCTTGAATGTTTTAATAGCTAAACTAGTCTCTGTTCTCTGTCTGGTAAAATTCCAGATGAGCTCAGCTGGATCACCAGTCCAGTCCTAGAGCCTGGTCCAATTTGTTGGTTTTTACAAGGGTTAGGAACAGTGTTTTTCCTGACTTAATGTATAAACTTTCCCATAATTTTGGTAACATATATGGTACATTATGGTCTTTATTACTGTATCAGATATAATGTATTTCTTGATCTTGAGTAACTTTCTAACTTTAATGTTACTGAGGTTTTTATTAAATATTATCAACCTTAAGACTGTATGAATTGATGATTTAAAAAATAATTTAATATTACACTTTATTGTGGTTTCTGCTGTATTTTTGTTTGTATTCCAGGCTTGGTAAACCATGTGGTTGCTTACTTATGGTATAGTCTTGTTAATAGGAATATATGGGCATTAGTTCTAAACTTTAAATGTCTTCCTTGTTAGTATTTTGAGATTTTCTTCTGTGAGTTTCTTGCTTCATCCTTTCCAATGTGCAGCATTCACATATATATATAATTTTTTTAACTGTAGTCCTTTTTAATTTTAAATTGAATGCCTCATTATCTTGTTTATCCGTAGATCCCACCACCAAGGCCAGCATAATACTCATAAAACTTTGTCTTCAATGTATGTTCTTGCCCTTAACACAGAAAAATTATTACTGATGGAGACAGTGCTGGCACATCAGAGTCGATTCTTTACCAAAGAGCTTGCTACTCATGTAGCTTAATCAGAACGTTATCCAAAGCTAGAGCATGTACACAAGCTCTAGGTAAAATGTCTTGACTTTCTAAAACAAAAGTGTTAAAATTTCAGGCAACTATTTAATTAAATTAACAGCATAAGCCCAGGCAATTTACATCCCCTCTGTTTCTTAAATTTGGTATATTTTTTAATCCTTTTGCCCATTTATATTATGATCAGCTTTTGAGGCAACTAAAGCTATTTGAAACAGGAATGTTTCAGTTTTCTTTTCATTTGTGGTTCTGAAAATTGCTTCTGTAAGATGAAGTTGGTGATACTGTGCTAGTTTCTAAACAGCACTCATAATCAGTCTTGGAAATCTCATTTCATATTAAAATTCAACAATTGAAAATATTTGTTGAAATAGTTACATGAAACCAAACACTTCACTGTGCACATTGCTATATATTTAATTCAAATAGTTTGTGCACTGTAGTTTTGGCATATACCTCGTGAACTGTTAGCAGTTTGTGATATTACTGGTCTATAGTTGTACTTATTAACTAGTATACGAGGACTTAATTATATGTAATAAGATTCTGCTCTCAGACACATATGAAAGCTCACCAACAAGTAAGTGTATATGTTGGGTTTTAGTTGATTGCTTCTTCACTTCATTGTATGGTTAATGGGATTACAGGGAATGGTGATGTGAGGTTTACTTCTCACATATTCAACCTTAATTTTAGCTGAATTAATATCTTGCATCTTGATCTAATAGGTATTTTTTTTAAAGAAAATTGTGATTGGGTGGCAGCTACATGGCTGTAGTTGGAAATTGTTTATGTTACTGTTTCTCAAATTCTTGTCTCCCTTTTCTATTGGAAAAAGCATTGTGTTCCCAGCTAGACAGGCTTCCAGCCAGTTGAACACAG